>CAUYON010099262.1:0-24754 GCA_963573935.1 Arctocebus calabarensis
CTTGTGGCTGGGATCACTCCTTAAGTGGCTATCCACTTACCCAGTGTGCCAAAACTGGTCTCACCCAATGCCCTGAGGGCTAAGGCTGCAAGGCGTCTCAGTCCCCGCCTCTCAGTCCCTGCCTTTAGGCTGCTCAGTCACTAGATTACTTGCTCCCGCCAGATGGTTGTTCTGCCACCCTCAGGGTGGAGCTTGCCGGGGCAGTTCTTCTACAATGGCTCCACACAGCCCACAACCAAACACTGGAAGCTCTTTATGGCTCAGTGGCTCAGTCTGGAGCCCCAGACAACACTCAAATACCTCTGCACTCTTGCCCTAGTTCTCTCAAGGCAGTTCAACCGAGTGCCAAGTCCAAAAGAAACCCAAACAGCTCACAGGTAAGGCCTTTCCAGTTTGCGATCTCACTGGTGCTGTAGTCACAGCTGCCGGCAGGATTAGACCGAACGAACACACGCAACAGACGCCAGATCGCCACTGCTTTTGCCTTCCTCAGGGGGTCCAGAAGTCTCACGCTGTCTCCCTGTGTCCCCAAAGGGATGTTTCTGGGCAGATCTCGCCAGCCAGAGATGCCTGAAGTCTTCTCTCCCCAGTCTCACCAAGGAAGCTGTTACTCGGCCAGCATCTTGGCTCCTCCCAACCCATTGTTGCCTTCTTTAATATGAGCTTCACTTTTCCTAGTTCTTCTGCCCCTGTTATTTTTTTTCCCCCCAATGTTATCCTGGAAGATTTTTTGTTTTGGTTTGATTTATAGTATTTTTGTTTTCCTTCTCTCTTTAGTGGAGTGGGGTATTGTGTATACCCAGGCTGCAAAAAGCTGCAGACGTCAAGGAAACCATCCAACTCAGCACCCCTAGAGGTTGGGTTTTTTTAAGATGGAGTCAAATTACCCTACTGTACACCTCTATTACTCCTGTGTCCCTCTTTCTGTGCCTTTCTTCTTTTTTGTTGATTTTCCCTTTTACTCACTCCCTTTCCTCTGTCTTTTTTCTTTTTATTTATCTTTTTTCCCTTCTTGCTCTTCAACCTTTTCATCCTTTTAGTCCTGTACTAAACTAAAAGGACACATCAACAAGTCTGACCTACTGCACCTTAGGTCAGAGGCACTATAACTTAAAGAGCAAGAGGAAATGAAAAGAAAATTAGGGCAAGGAAACAAACAAAAGAAAACACTCATGAGGAAGGCAAAGCAGAAAAATCCTGGTGATGTGAAAAGCCAGACCAGAGCAACCCTTCCAAGGGACCAAGGAAGAGCTGCTACAGAGGATTCCACCTATAAAGAAATGTTAGAAATGACAGAGGGGGAATTTAAAATATGGATGACAAAAACAATGAAGGAAATTGCTGAGAATGTGGAAAATAACCAAAAGGGAATCTAAAACAGAATCAAATAAGAGATGAATGATATAAAGAATATAGAAAGGATATAGCAGAGCTAAAGGAATTGAAGCAGTCAATTAAGGAAATTAAAGACGCTGTAGAAAGTATCAGTAACAGATTAGACCATTCAGAAGAAAGAATCTCAGAGGTAGAGGATAAAGCTCTTGAGCCTGCTCAGATACTTAAAGAGTCAGAGAAAAAGAGAGAAAAAGCAGAATGCTCACTGACAGAATTATGGGACTTCATGAAGCATTCAAACATATGAGTTATAGGTATCCCAGAAGGGGAAGAAGGATGCCCCAGAGGAATAGAAGCCATATTGAAGAAATTATAAATGAAAATTTCCCAAATATCACCAAAAATTCTGACATACTCCTTTCAGAGGGATATGGATCCCAGGTTGTCTCAATTCATATGGAACTTCTCCAAGACACATTGTGATGAACCTGTCCAAAGTTAAGATGAAAGAAAAGATACTGCAGGCCACAAAGAGTAAGCACCAACTGACTAACTTGGGCAAACCTATCAGGGTGAATGCAGACTCTCAAATGAAACATCTACCTTTAATCTACTAAACAAAACAATTTCCAGCCCAGAATTCTATATCCTACTAAGTTAAACTTTAAAATTGATGGACAAATCAACCCTTTTATTGATATGCAACCATTGAGAAAGTTTGGCACAATAAGACCAGCTCTACAGGAAATACTTAACCTGTTCTACACACTGACCATCACAATGGCCACCAGCAAAGTAAGCACTCAGAAACTAAGGACAAAACCTAGCTTCTACAATGATGCAAAAGATAAAACTAAGCAATGGATTTTCACAAAATATGATGACTAGAAGGCCAACACACTTATCAATTCTCTCAATAAATGTTAATGGCTTGAATTCCCCACTAAATTCCCAGATATAGACTGGCTTATTGGATAAAAAAACAAACAAACAAACAAAAAAAAAAAACAAGCCATCCATTTGCTGTCTTTAGGAAACATGCTTAGCCTCAAAGGACAAATTAAAACTCAGAGTTAAGGGATGGAAGATAATTTTTTAGGCAAATGGAATTCAGAAGAAAAGAGGGGTTGCAATTTTATTTTAAGATACAAGTGGATTTAAAGCAACTAAAGTCAAAAAGGACAAGGATGGACACTTCATATTGGTCAAGGGAAAAACACAACAAAAAGACATTTCAATTCTAAATATTTATGCACCCAACTTAATTGCTCCTAGGTTTCTGAAACAGACCTTAAATAGTCTGAGCAATATGATATCCCACAACATCATAATTGCAGGGGACTTTAACACCCCTCCTACAGAATTGGACAGATCCTCTAAATAGAAACTAAACAAAGATACAAGGGACTTAATTGTGACTCTAGAACAACTGTGCTTGTTCTAGAACACTCCATCTATATAGAACACTCCATCCCAAAGCTAAAGAATATAAGTTCTTCATATGAGCCCAAAATCAACCATATCTTAGGAACATAAAAAAACCCTCAACAGAATCAAAAGAATTGAAATTTTACCTTGTATCTTCTCAGACCACAAGGCTTTAAGGGTGGAACTCAACTCCAAAAAAAACATTCAACCCCACGTAAAGGCATGGAAATTAAATAACCTTATGCTAAATGACAGTTGGGTGCAGGAATAAATAAAAGAGGAAATCATTAACTTTCTTGAGCATAACAACTAAAGCTACCAAAACCTGTGACATATAGGAAAAGCAGTCCTGAGAGGAAAATTTTTTGCTTTAAATGGCTACACCCAAGAAACAGAAAGAGAGCACATCAACAAATTCACAAACTATCTTATGGAACTGGAAAAATAAGAACAATCTAAGACTAAAACCAGAAGAAGAAAAGAGATATCTAAAATTAAATAAGAGATTAATGAAATTGAAAACAAAAGAATCATTCAGAAAATTAATGAAACAAGGAGTTGGTTTTTAGAAAAAATAAATAAAATAGACAATATTTGACCAGACGAACTAGAAATAGAAAAGTAAAATCTCTAATAACCTCAATCAGAAATGATAAAGGGGAAATAACAACAGAAGCCACAGAGATACTAGAGATTATCTCTGAATACTTCTTAATACTATAATACTCTATGCCCAGTAATTTGACAATGTGAAGGAAATGAATCAATATTTGGAATCACACCCTCTCCCTAGACTTAGCCAGGAAGAAACAGATCTCCTGAACAGACTATTTCAAGCACTGAGATCAAAGAAACAATAAAAAATCTCCCAAGAAAAAAATGCCCTGGTCCGGACAGCTTAACATCAGAATTCTATCAAACCTTCAAAGAAGAGCTTATTTCCACACTGCAGAAATTATTCCAAAAAATTGAGGAGGAAGGCATTTTCCCCAACACATTCTACGAAGCAAAACACCACCCTGATACCCAAACCAGGAAAAGATCCAACTAAAAAGGACAACTTCAGACCAATTTCACTCATGAATATAGATGCAAAAATTCTCAATGAAATCTTAGCCAATAAATTACAGCTTCTCATAAAAAAGTCATATGCCATGATCAAGAAGATTTTATCCCAGGGTTGCAAGGCTGGTTTAACATACACAAGTCCATAAACATAATCCACCATATCAACAGAAGCAAAAACAAAGACCGTATGACCCTCTCGATAGGTGCATAAGAAGCATTCAATAAAAGCCAGCATCCATTTCTAATTAGAACACAGAAGAGTATACATAGGTGGCACATTTCTTAAATGGATCAAAGCCATCTATGACAAACCCACAGCTAATATTTTACTGAATGGAGTAAAACTGAAAACTTCTCCTCTTAGAACTGGAACCAGACAAGGTTGTCCTCTATAACCACTAGTATTCAACATAATGCTGGAACTTCTAGCCGATACAATCAGGCAAGAGAAGGTTATAAAGGGCATCCAGATGGTGGCAGAGGAGGTCAAACTCCCCCTCTTTGCCTTTGATATGATCTTATACTTAGAAAACCCCAGACTCTCAACCACAACACTTCTGGAAGTCATCAGGAAATACAGTAATGTCTCAGGGTATAAAATCAATGTACACAAATCCGTAGCCTTTGTATACATGCCAATAACAGCCAAATTGAGAAGCTAATCAAGGACACAATCCTCTTCACAATAGATTCAAAGAAAATGAAATACCTGGGAATATACCTAATAAAAGAGGTGAGGGACTTCTATAAAGAAAATTATGAAACCATAAGGAAAGAAATAGCAGAAGATATCAATAAGTGGAAGAACAGACCATGCTCATGGCTGGGAAGAATCAACATTGTCAAAATGTCTACACTACCCAAAGCAACCTATAGATTCAATGCAATTCCCCATTAAAATACCAACATCATACTTTCAAGACTTGGAAAAAATAATTCTGTGCTTTGTATGGAACCAGAAAAAAAAACTCTGTATAGCTAAGACAGTTCTTTGGAATAAAAACAAAGTTGGGGCATCAGCCTACCAGACTTTAGGCTGTACTACAAGGCCATAGTGATCAACAGCATGATACTGACACAAAAATAGAGACATAGACATCTGGAACTGAATAGAAAACCAGGAGATGAAACTAACATCTTACAATCACCTAATCTTTGACATACCAAACAAGAACATACAGTAGGGGAAAGAATCCCTATTCAATAAATGGTGCTGGCAGAACTGGATCTTCACATGTAAAAGACTGAAAGTGGACCCGCATCTTTCTCCACTCACAAAAATTGATTAAAGATGGATAAAAGACCTAAATTTAAGGCACAAAATGATAAAAATCCTTAAGGAAAGCATGGGAAAAACACTTGAAGATATCGACCTAGGGAAAGACTTTATGATGAAGATTTCCATGGCAATTGCAACAACAACAAAAATAAACAAACGGGACTTAATTAAACTCAAAAGCTTCTGTATAGCTAAGGAGATAACAACCAAAACTAATAGACAACCTACACAATGGGAAATAATATTTGCATACTTTGAATTGGACAAAAGCTTGATAACCAGAGACTACCAAGAACTCAAATTAATCAACATGAAAAAAGCCAACAATCCCTTATATCAATGGGCAAGAGAGATGAGTAGAACCTTCTCCAAAGAAGACAGATGAATGGCTAACAAACATATGAAAAGATGCTCAGCAACCCTAATTATTAGAGAAATGCAAATGAAAACCACCCTGAGATATCATCTACTCCAGCAAGAATGGCCCACATCACAAAATCTCAAAACTGCCGATGCTGGCATGGATGTGGAGAGAAGAGAACACTTTTACCCTGCTGGTGGGACTACAAACTAATACAACCTTTTTGGAAGGAAGTATGGAGATCTCTCCAAGATATCAAACTAGACCATCTATTTGATCCTGCAATCCCATTACTGGGTATCTAACCAGAAGAAAAAAAATCCTTTTACCATAAGGACACTTGCACTAGACTGTTTATTGCAGCTCAATTTATAATGGCCAAAATGTGGAAACAGCCTAAATGCCCACCAACCCAGGAATGGATTAACAAGCTGTAGTATATGTATAACATGGAATATTATTCAACCATTAATAAAGATGGAGACTTTACATCTTTTTTATTAACCTGGATGGAAGTGGAACACATTACTCTTAGTAAAGCATCACAAGAATGGAGAAACAAGAATCCTATGTACTCAATTCTGATATGAGGACAATTAATGACCTATTACACAGGGTTGGAGGAAGGGAAGAGTAGAGAGAGGAAAGGGGGGGAGGGGGTCACATACCTTTTGGGGGTGGGACACAATTATAAGAGGGACTTTACCTAACAAATACAATCAATGTAACCTGGTTCAAAAAACTAAAAAAAAAGAAAAAGAAAGAATAGGATACTTATTCACCTTATAAAATACTACATCACAGGACCCCTCCCATTTTAAGAAATTTACCAGGGACCCTGAAAAAACTGGGAGAAACAAAATTTACTAACTTACTAAGCAACTAATGTCATTGGGGAAAATAATGGAAAAAGTGGGCAAATGGCATGAACAGGCATTCTTCAAAGAAGATACACAAGTGGCCAAGAAACATGAAAAAATGTTCAACATCTCTAATCATCAGAGCAATGCAAATTAAAACCACAATGAGATATGATCTTACTCCAATCAGAATGGCCATTACTAAAAAGAAAAAGATAGATAGATAGATAGATATTGGCATGGACACAATGAAAAGGGAACACTGATATCCTGTTGGTAGGAATGGAAATTAATACAACCTCTATGGAGATTAATGTGGAAATTTGTAAAAGAACTAAAAATAGATGTACCATTTGATCCTACAATCTCACCACCAGGTATTTACCCAAAGGAAAATAAACTGTTATCTCAAAAATACCTGCATGTGTACATTTATCATAACACAGTTAACAATTGCAAAGATACGAAATCAATCTAAGTGCCCATCAACTGATGAGTGGATGAAGAAAATGTGGTATATACATGTTGTGGGGTACTACTCAGAAACAAAAAAGAATAATGTCTTTTTCAGCAACTGGAATGGAACTGTGGGCCATTATCCTAAGTAAAGTAATTCAGGAACGGAAAAATAAATGTTGCATTTCCCACTTATAAGTGGGAACCCAACTATGGCTACACAAGGGCACCCAGAATGGTATAATGGACATTGGAGACACAAGGAATGGGGGTGGGAAGAGGCGAGGGATGAAAAATTATCTTTGAGGTACAAAGCAGACTACTCAGGTTATGGGTACGCTAAAAGCCCAGACTTCACCACTACAGAATTCAACTTGTGCCCCTACATCTATTAAAAAAAAAAAGGAAAAGAAAAGAAAAATACAGAACAACGAGGTAGGCAATTAGCAGCTCATGCTTACTATTTAGGATTATTTACATCAGTCAGAAATGAAAATGTATTTTTCTTTAAACAAATGATAACAGAAATGAGATAAGCTCAGAATTTGGAGAAAAATAGATTGTCACCATTAAACAAAATAACCCTGAGCCTTATCATTAAAAAAAAAAGAAGTTCAATTCTGTCAGAACACCTAAAGATAATAATGAGCTAGGAAATTGGTTGTTACTGTCTTATCCCATTTTATGCTGCTATTACAGACTAGCACAGACTGGGTAATTTATGATGAGCAGAAAGTTATTGGCTCATGATTCTGGAGGCTAGGGAGTCCAAAATCAAGGGACTGACATCTTATGAGGTCCTTCCTACTGTGTTATCCATGGCAGAGGAGCAAAGAGGGGAGGAGAGAAAGCAAGAAGGGACCAAACTAGTCCTTTTATAGGGAACTTACTCCTAAGATAATAGTATCAATACATTCATGAGGGTGGCGCCCCATATCCCAAACTCCTTCCAATAAGCCTCACTTTCCCACACCACCATATTGGGGACTAAGTTTCTAACATATGAACTTTGGGAAACACATTCAAACTAATCAAGTGCTAATCAAATTCAAAGGATCTTGATAAACTCCAGAATGCTACTTCATTATCTTAAAGATATTAGCTTTCCAGCCCATTCTCCTGAGCTCTCTGTCCCCAGATTCAGATTGCATAATTAGTATCGAATTAGAACTCAGGTGAGTCCTGTGAGACATTTTGACTACCCAGTAAAAGGGCCTAGACTTAGCTTTCGTTCTGGTCAAAATTCTTGTTTCTGCTTGTGACTTACCATGAGGTAGGCACTATCATTATGTCAACTTTTTAGAAGTTTATAGATACTGAGGAATTTATAGAAATCCAGACTTCGTTTAGACTAATTGTAGGGCCTGAGGACACAACAGATCTGAGAATGGTTAGAACTGCACCTGTCTGGCTCGGTGCCTATGGCTGAATGGGCTAAGGCACCAGCCATGTACACCTGAGCTGGTGGGTTCGAATCTAGCCCAGGCCCGCCAAACAACAATGACGGCTGCAACCAAAAAATGGCCAGGCGTTGTGGTGGGTGCCTGTAGTCCCAGCTACTTGACTACAGGCGGAAGCAAGAGACTCACTTGAGCCCAGGAATTGGAGGTTGCTGTGAGCTGTGATGTTACAGCACTCTATCCAGGGTGACAGCTTGAGGTTCTGTCTCAAAAAAAAAAAAAGAACTGCACCTGTCACATGGTAGGTGTCACCTCTGCACTAGATGCCACCACTGTGCTCAGGGAAATGGACAATTCTTGCCACTGCTGTCCAAATCCATTCTCTACCATCTCTACTCTTTGCATCTCTTGGTTTGGCTGTGGATGTATTTTATTAACTCAGATTAAGTTGTTTTTAGAGCTTCCAGGATAATCTGGAATTACCACATTGTGGTCAGGAAAATATATATCTACTGGTGCCCAAAGCCTGTTTAAGCACAGCATTATTTAGTTGAAACACAATGATGTGGCCAAAATAACTGTTAACATGCTGAAATACTTCCATATTGCTTAGTAAGTCATCACTAATCCTGGCCCCTAAATTCTACCCTCCCCCACACCGTCTAGGACCTCAACTCTCCCTTAAGACACCCTGGAACTCTCCCTTCACTCAGCAGTTAAAGGGCTGATGGCACAGCACCAGAGCCTCTGGCACCTCCTGTAGCACTGAGCAGATATCTCTCCAATACATGTGGGGCTCCCACTGCACCAGGTAACAGCATCTCTTGATGGAGGGCACAGGGAAGAGTAGAAGAGGAGCCATGATTATGACCTTCTTCCACATTATGCCAGTTCTCATCCATTTTGCCCCAAGACACGACTGCTTTTCCTAGCCCAGCATCATTGCCTACCTGCCAATCCTGAGCCAAATTCTTTAATAAGTCATTGACATCTATCAGTGAAATCTATCGAGAGAAAATGGGCCACAAACAGTGTAAGACAGGGCTGTTACTGCAAAAGGCGTATTCTACCATTTGGTCTGAATGCATTGGTGTTCTCCATCCAGATCCCAGTTTCTATAAAACCCTTTACCAAGAGCCCACAGCAAAGGAAAGCTAAATGTCTTCTTCATTCTTGCTGGATCCATTCACACACTGACTTAACTGGGAAGGAACTGCATGATCTTTTCCACTCTGAATATATTTTCCAGCATAATCAGATGGAGAAAAATGTATTTAATTGAAAAAGGAAGTTAGTCATAGGAAACTTTCACAGGAGGGGGAAAGACTCAGAAAAATCACAAGAAAGGAGATAAACTCCCAAGTTTGTGGGGGAGTTTCAGTTGCAACATTCTGTCTCCTATAGCCCATCTCAAAAAGTGATCACAGCCTTTGAGGACCCCTGCCCAGTGGTTCCGTTTAGCTGTGGTCATAAGGCCTCTGATTCTAGTCTTTCTATTGGGAGATGTGCTGAAAGAGGGAATGTATGCATGTCTGTGTATGTGCTGGAATAAAAGAGACAAGAAGGATGGGAGTAACAGAATATGGAAAACAGAATGAAGCAGCATTTGAGACAGATGGAGGGAGAGAAAACTAAGAGAAACTTTCTTCCTAGGTTTAACTAAGGCAACAGAGCAGAGTTAAGCATTCAGTGCCTGCAGACCTCCATGTAAGAAAGATCCATACACTCGATGTGAGTGCTGAAAAGTAACTGGGGAGCTGTCACAGCCCAGCCAAGGCTGGGCTCTGTGCAGGGGCTCAGAGACTCCTATGTTGGCTACTCTCTCTGCATCATGTCTCTAGGTTAGACAACATAACTTGCAACTAACACCTGGCATTTCCTGCGGAGCAGGTGATAGCCACTGTTGTTGTCTTAGCTTTTAAATGTTTCACCTTTACCTTTCTGTGGTTGTGGTGTTTGTTTGATCCTACACTCAAGGGATGACCTAAGCAATCCTGTTGGTGTCAAGATTTGGGGTAAATTCCAAATCCAGGGCTCTTGGTGGGCAAGTGAAGGACATAGGATGCCAGGAGCCCTAGACAGGAAGAGTAGACTCCAGGGAAACCCCACTCTCCACCCCAGCTAAAGGTAGACTCACCAACTTAGAAGCAAAGGTTACATAGGCTCCTTCTGTCTTACCTGATAAATGTTTTAGGATGTGGTGATGAGAAAGGAATTGGAAGGGGAGAAGAAGTTCACTGGCTTAAGTAAATCTTCAGCTGGACTTATGATGTCTCCTTGCAAGTCTAAAATTTTTGCTATGTAGCTTTTTAATAAAAAGTTTGCCACACTCTTTTCTGGAGTCTTGCCACCTCCTGCCCTCAACAATAGTAGGGGTCTTTGTTCCCTCCCACTGGTCCAGTGTGGAACTTTGTGATTGCTTCAACCAACAGACATGGCACAAATGATGCTATGTGACATATGAGGTTGGAACATAAAAGATCATGAAGTTCCATCTTTTGGGGGGTGGTTGAAATGGGGAAGAATCTTTGCTGCGAAATCAATTTCATATTTTACAGATGTGAAACTGAAGCAGAAAATTATAAGAGGAGACTGAGCTTGAGCAGAGCCTTGTCAAGGGGCTGCACAGGAGATGGAGATGGGGTAAAAAGAAGGCTGCAGCAGGTGGAGATGGTAGAAGGGTCAGGTGCCCAGTGGCCACCAGTCCAGGGAGTGGAACTTGAGGGCAGACAGCCAGAAGCTCCTGGACTCCAAGTTACTTTGAGAGGAGCTTCTATGCAACCTGACTTGTCTAGAAAGAAACCCAGATATTGGCCTTCTGAATCCTTCCCATATTGAATGAGTTACCATGAAAGTGAGGGTATCATGCTCCTCCCTATTTCCCAGGAGACCTCTTCGCTGTATGCCTGCTCTGGGCATTCTGTGTTTTGCATCACCATGTTGAATTGTTCATGTCCCAGAGTTGATGACAGACAGTGGGCATGACAATTGCCCTTAACTGGCCCCATTGGCACCACCTCCTTCCTGCCTCCCGCCATCACTCTTCCAGGATGATGTGTCAGCCCCTCCCTAGGAAATAACTATACCCTATGCTCTTTGAGAAAGTGGGGATGGGCAGGGCCTGCTGTCCTATAGCCTCATGTACCCCTAAAGAAGCAAGATGGTTATTTTATCCCTCTATATTTCTCAGCCCCTGACTTTACCACATCCCATTCAACCACTGGAAGCCTAAGCCAACCTTTAGCAGGCCAGAGCTTTCCTGGCCCTTCCAGGAGGCCATTCCAAACGGTGGGAACCAGGGTGTCAGCAGCTTCCTATCACCAGCAGCACTCTGGCAGAGTCCCACTGCTTGCTGCCCAGTGCTGGTGTGAGTCCCAGGCATCTGAGCACCACCCTTGCCTCTGCTGGGCTTTCTCCATTGACAAGGCTCCACATGGCCTCCGATGGTGATCTCAACTGTAGCTCCCCCAAAGCCCACCCATTCATCTAGGCCCATCAGTTTAGCCCTTCCCTGTCTCTCCTCTCTCCTTTCCACTTTCCATCACTAGATATGATGGTGTGCTACTCCCTAGGGCTCAGACAAAGCAAAAAGAACAAGAAAAGAATAAAGCCAGTCAGTGAGAATGAAGTCACAAATTTAAAAGATGCCTTTTTGTCTGGGAGGAATCATAGGGTTTTCCCTCCAGGGCAGCTTTTAATTTAAATTACTTCCAACCCATAGCAAACCTTGCCTTTTTCCAAGATAGGTTATTTCCCAGGATGGCCCATGGCAAGGTCTGTGCAGCCAATGGACTAAACTGTCTTGGGAAGCTGAGGACAGCTGAGAGCACACAGAGATATGCCCTTGGTGATGGACATGGCCACAGCGATGCCCTGACATGCGACCTCCTCATCCCCAGAACTACAGATAATTCTGACGGACTAACTCTGTGGAGAGGCACATGCTTCATCTGAAGGGGAGTGGGCCAGGCACAGCTGGCAAAAACAGCTACTTGATTTTATGACTTAAGATGCAGAAACTGTTTCAGCTGATTTAAGTTGCTTCCTTCAAGCATTTAGCAATGGACCCCAACTTAGAATGCTCTGGAAAATGAAGTGTATTACAGGGCCAGTGAGGATTTGGCTCAGATCCACAGCCTGTTGTTCACAGGCTTCCTAGCAACAAATTAGAATCTCTAGCAACTGGCAATGGCATTTATGTAAAAGAGCTTAGGTGAAATTCATTGACTCATGCCCTTTTGTGAAGTTTCCCCAGATACAAGGCTTGGTTACTGTCTTTAAAAAATTAACCATACTTGACTTTCTCGTTAGTAAGGTAAAGAAAGAGGAATCCAATGAGCCTGAAGACGTCAGGGCTTGCCCTGGATCTGCAAAGAGATTTACACCCTTGGCATCTCAGTTTCCTAATCCATAAAGAGGATGTGAATTTACCTACCTAATAGGGGCATATTATGAGGATCAAATAGATAATCTGGACCTCTGTGAGCTGCAAGTTGCTAATGAAAAGTAAGAAATTATTGAAACTAGTTTCTCCTCTCATATCCTCTCCCCTTCCCCTCCCCCACTCATAAACTCTTAAGTTTGCTATTAAAGTTATAAAATATCAAACACAGAAGTATTTGCTCTTATTCCAGCAAATAGGTTTATGTTTTCATCCCAAAACTAAGCTATGATCAGACCAAGGGTTCAGGCTAAATGAGTCACAGATTTGGCAGACTTTGTCTCTAGTGTTTTCACAAGAAAGTTTGTGTGTGTGTGTGTGTATGCATGCACACATGCCAAGTGTATGAATGCCAGGTGTAAACACTCTAATGGATGGCATTTAAAAAATTGATAGACTCTGGGTGGCGCCTGTGGCTCAAAGGAGTAGGGTGCCAACCCCATATACCGGAGGTGGTGGGTTCAAGCCCAGCCCCAGCCAAAGACTGCAAAAAAAAAAAAATTGATAGACTCTGAAAATATGTCCCTCCAAGACACTTGGTCAAGGAACATGCATGCCTCATTCATCTCTGTATTCTCTTTCCTTAGACACTCAAAACACAGCTGATGGTGGAAGATTCTGAGTGCTCCTTCTGGACACAGTTTATTGGATTCCTGTATATTTATTGCACTCAGGGTTTCTACGACTTTACCTGTGCTCCTTCCCATGCATTATTTTCATGCTGCTAAGTTGGCAATGGTTCACAGTACCGCATAAAACTGTCTGGTTTAGCACACCAGTTGCTGCCTAGCAAACCTCACTTTGCTTTGTGTTAAGTCTCTTCTCCTCACATTTCCGAAGTGGACCCTTTTACTGAAGAACAGAACTCCATGCTCCCAAGATGATTGGCCAATTCTCTAGACTAGGAGGGAGAATTATAAAATTATAAAAATTTGCTTGGGATCCTAAATATAATAATCCTCTCTGCTTCCTTTCTGTTAGAGAAAGATGTTTTGGAAAAATGAACTTGGCTGGATAGAGGGATAGGGTAGAGGGGCATGTCTTGACTGTTCAAACCAGATGAATTTCCACCAGCTCTTCCTCGGGAACTCCAGCAACCTGAAGACCCAGGCTGATGTCTTCTGTGGATGTTGAGAGAGTCAAGTCTTGAGTAAGGCAGCTTCAACACAGAGCTCCAAAGTCAATCCCTGCTTGTTCCCGCTTATCGTGATGGCATAAGCCTGGGAGGGGCAGAGGCCAAGAAATCAAATGACGATTTGTGAAATCCACGAAAAGGGCACAGTGAGCAATTTCAAGAGAGGTGTCTCCAAGGCAAGCTCAGGATTTGTTTTCTAACATCATTTGTGATCAAAGGATTGTAAGTGGAAATCATCTTTTAAATACAAAAAGTATTGTTGACAGAACTATTAGCATTCTTCCTACCCCCTACATTTTTATCTCCAGATTACAGACTATCAGATGTCTGTGTCTCAGAACAACTCTTATCCTCCAACAACTCTCTGTGCTCTGCCCTATGTACCCATTGACCCCATCTACCCTTCTCTGCCCTCCAGCTCTCCCACTGGGAGTGCACATTCTACCACCCTCAGAAGTTTCTGGAGCCTTTGTTCAACCTTGGGCTCCTGCAGACTCCACCTCCTTCAGCCCACAAAGTGGCAGCCCTCTAGTTCTCTCACAGGTGGCCTCCAGGACCACTTCCACGCCATCTGTCATCCTCCTACTTTCAAGCTCCTTTGAGATTCATGCTTCTAAACTAGACCACTCCAACCCCCCTCTGGCCTGTCACTTCACAACTCCTGAGGGATCCCCTGAATATGGAAGTTCCTGGCAGCTGACTTCCTATCTTTCTCCACACCCTGGCTCTGTAAACCCTTCTTGGCAATGGCTCATGCAACACTTGGCACCTTTGACTTCTGCACTTCCATTCTTTCCCTCCAGTGCCCCCAGCCATTGTCTCCCACTGTCATTCTCCTGACCTGGTCACACCAGGAAAAGCACTGCCTCAGGAGCCCTCCTGCTCATGTACTCAGACTTCCAACCCATCAAGTTGGGTTGTGGCAGCCTCTGTGCCTGCTTCTTCACAGAGACTTTCAGAAGCCATGTTTCCTTATCCTTTATCCCCTCAATCCTGACTCTTCTTTTAGAATGATGTGTTCTATCATTACACTCATTGCCTGGCAGCGTCCCCACTCCCTTGCCCCCTTCTTTCTCCCATGTGCTCACCTGGACCCCAATTCAGATAAAATCCAACCATCCACCCACTCTTCACCTCCACCTGAGTAGCAGATCCCTGCTGGAGAAAAATGCACAACTGTGCCAACTGGTCTCACCTTTAATTCACCATGAGCTCAAGTTCCAATGGGCCCTTCCTGAACGGCCTACCTCACTCCATGGTGTGCTCCACCACTCTGCACTATGACCATTATGGGCTTTCTTCTCTGTCCTCAAACTGGTCACATTCCCTCCTCTTATTCACTCACAAATGAGTATCTTTTTTTTTTTTTTTGAGACAGAGCCTCAAGCTCTGTGGCATCACAGCTCACAGCAACCTCCAGTTCCTGGGCTCAAGCGAGTCTCTTGCTTCTGCCTCCCAAGTAGCTGGGACTACAGGCATCTGCCACAACTCCTGGCCATTTTTTGGTTGCAGCTGTCATTGTTGTTTGGCGGGTCCGGGCTGGATTCGAACCTGCCAGCTCAGGTGTACGTGGCTGGCGCCTTAGCCTGTTGAGCCACAGTCACGGAGCCACAAATGAGTATCTTGACTGATATTTTACTGAGAAAATAGGAGAAGTCAAATGGAAACTCCTGTCTTCCCTCCACCAAACCTCTTAATTTCCCCACATCTCTCTCCAGACTCTCTGCCTTCCCTCTTGCTAAAATGGATGAAGTATCCCTACTCTCATATGGAGCCAACACATTCTCACCTTAAGGTTGTCACCACTGCAAATATTCCTTCTCCCTAACTCCTTGGCCAAGGCCAAAGTCATGTGGACGTTCTCAAGCATCTCACAGAAGAATTTTCTCACCTCATTGTCTTCAGGCAAAGCCAGAACTCACCTGCGTCACTCAGCGAGCCTCTGGCTCCTCTCCTGCCTCACACCAACTGAGGCCTTGTCTCTAGGCTAGAACAAAACTGAAAAAACTTGTCTGCTATTGTTCTTGGCATTTCCCAGTCTGTTTTTGTATCTTTCTCCCAGTCTATGGCAAACCCCCACCTACTTTATAACATCCATCTCAAAGATAAATAATTGTATAATCATTGGTTTGATGTTCATCTCTGCTACCAAAATATAACTCCCAGGAGGAGGAAACAGATCTACCATCCTCACTGCCATAACACCACTCTGTTCCTCCCTACCTATAGAATAAGGATAATAATATACCAAACAAATCTGGGGTTTTATGATTAACAATATAACCAGCATCTAGCAAGTTCCCAGATAATCCATCAATAATTGTTAAACGAATCAATAAATGAAGGAATAATTCTAGGATTCATGTGTGGATGAAGACCCAACAGGGTTGAACACCCTTCTATCAGACTGTGTAGTAGAGTTTGAAAGGGTGGCAGTAAAATGACCTCAGAATACAAGTCTCCCCACCTGTCTTTTTAGAGTGGTGGTGAAATGTACTGCATACGTTCTTCTCTCATTTCATTGGTACCTTCTTTCTGGTACCCAAGGTGCCTATGATCAAGTCAGGTTCAATCTGCCCTTTCCTTCCCAGCCCAAGAGAGACCTGTGGGCTGAAATCTTTGGCAAAACAAAACCATTAGTGCAGATTTCCATAGGCACACTGGGGGAAGCTTACCATTGCTCCACAGGGAAACATGAAGGCAGGGAAACTGTCCTGCTGTTGCTACACAGAGGTGTTACTGTGGGAACAGCCCCTTCCCTTTCTCTGGCTCCTGAGATCTTCCCAATTCTCCCAAGGCCTGCAAGATTTTCTTGGACAGGCCCCTGGAACTCTGTCCCCACACTCTCCTTCCTGTCTTTGGGGATGGAGAAAGAGGCACCAAGTGCTCACAGGTGAGACCCAGGCCCTGCAGGGAGCCTTGCACCCCATCTGCTCTCAGAGGCCTTGAGGTTCAGAGCCAATACCTCCTTGCACCTCCCATTCTCCATTTCCCTCCTCACAAAACCCTTGGCAAGTGCCTTCACCAGAAAATGCCAAGATATAGGCTCTTGCGTGGCCTCCTGGGCTTGTTATAGATCCCCCTGGCATTCGCCAAGAAGGTAGCAATAGCTACAACTTGTTCATAGTACCACAAAGCAAGTGGCATATAGGAGCATCTTCTCAGTTTCTGGCTGTGATTTTCCTCTCAACTGGTGGCCTGGACTACAGGGCTTAGAGGAGTTGTTTTAGCACAGCCCTCAGAGCCTGTGGGTGCCTCTGCAGGAGCTATTATCTTCTATTGTTCCCTCCATCCCATTTCCCACCACCTTTTGCAGCTTTCATCAGCCTTCCTTTGAGGTCAGGCCATCTAATATTTGGTTTTACCTCACAGGTACGACAGCTGTCCCAACTCGCCTCTCTTTTTCTTACAGCATGACCCAAACCCAAAAGGCTGCTAAACTGGGAGGTAGGGAAAACAGCCCCATGTTTCCCAGTTTTCCAAAACTGACCCTTGTCTGGCTCCCTCTACTCATCAGCCCTTGCTGCACAGCGACCTTGCCCCAACACCAGGCTTGGCAGCTGCCTCCACTTCCCAGCCCCACCCAGCCCCCCAGGAAGACCTGCTGCTTTGTCCTAAGGGAAGCTCTTTTAACAAAACATGTTGCAAATAGCTCTTTAAATATTTATTTTAAAATAGAAATTCATAGAAAAACATGGACTCCTTCCAAACCAGCCTTTCCTTGACATCACTGTGGAGATACACTCCTGGATCAAAAGGAATAAAAACTTTTCACTAGAAGCAATTCCTGAATAATTTGGTTTTAGTCACAGAAATATCTGTGACTAAAATAAATATCTTACTTTTTGGCCTGAAATTCAGGGTTGGCTTTTATGGGATATTGAAAATTCACATTCACAGTGGTAGCTCTTTGTCTTTCTGTCGTTTTTGTCCTTCACAAGGGGCCCCTGCTAGTATGGGCAGACAAAACTGCTCCAAACACCTTGGTGAGGCTGAAACATTTTGTTGGGTGTTTCATTCTGTGATCAACTGAACTGTGTCAATGAGGTGAGCCGTGGTAGCATGTACATGTGTAAATGCTTTACACATACTCTTATTTACACACTTATTAGCTATAAAATTGTAGGTAAGTTACTGCTCCTCTCTGAATATTGGCCTCTTCATCTTGATAACGAGGATGATATTCCTTTCCTTATGCCGTTATTGCTGAAAATTACATTGAGATAATTTATGTGAATCACCTAGCACAGTACCTGGCACATAATAGTCAATCTAGGAATGGGAGTTATAGCAAGAGATGCAGGAGAACTGGCCTGGATGCTGATTCAATCTAGGGGTGCAGAAAGATGTTGAAAGAAAGACATCTTGCCCCCAGAGCACCAGACTCTTTATTATATACAGTAGAACGTCCATAGTTGACAACCTCCCTAAACCGACCACCTCCTTAAGTTGACCTAATTTTTTTTTAGTTGACCTAATTTTCATAGATTGGACATGTATCATATGTACGGATCAGTACAGTAGGCCTAGTTCCTTATGCTGACCACCTCTGTAGGTTGATCAGTTTGTTACAGTCTTAGGTGGTCAGGTTACAGAAAGTCTACTACAGTTGTCTCTTAGGTCATCCTGTTCCCTGTTCAAGCCCACTATCTTCAATATCCAAAGACATGTCGGGGATAGTACAGGTTTGACAAGGGAAGTCTGAACTCCTAAAATGGAATGGCAACTATATATAGTTTATTGCAGTGAACTAAAAATTGGATTGCAGGGTAGCAACCAGGGATTTTTCTTTTCCTTCTTCCTCAGCAAAGAAGCTGTCAAGATACAGCTGAACTGATCTTCAGGGCCACTCCTTGCTATGAAGATGCAAGCCAGGGATGTCCCTGTCATGGAGAAAAATACTTTTTATTTATTTCACTTACTTTTAGAGACAGGGCCTCCCTGTATCGCCCAGGCTGGAGTGCAGTAGCCTGGCCATAGCTTATTGGAAACTTGAATTCCCACGCTCATGTGATCTTCCCACTTCATCCTCCTGAGGAACTGGGACTATAGCCACACACCACCATGCACGACTAAATGTTTTTATTTTTAGTAGACACAGGGTCTTACTACGTTGCCTAGGCTCATCTCAAATGCTTTAGCCACCCATAGCTCTGGGATTACAGGTGTGAGCCACTGTATCCAGCCAAGAAAAATACTATTCAATGACTAAAGAAGCAGTTCCTCTTGTGACATGTAAAGGTCCGAGGAATATTCTTGCACAATTTATACAAGAATCTCAGGGATCTCTTGGGAGAGAAAGGATTGATTGTACCTCTCACTGCCAACAATGGCCAACATCAGCTCCAACTACCACCACTGCCAATATTATCATTGCACCGCTACCATTGCCACCACTCCATTAGACAGCTCATGGTTGCCAGCACCACCACTACATCACTCAGCATCAATATCACTACCATCGCTGATGATACCACCACCACTGCTCTCAACTGTACCACCCTCACCGACAGCAGCACATCACCACCCCCACCCTATGCACAGCCTGTCTCACCTCTATTTCCTCCCTCTCTTCACCATCACTCTGTCCCACAAAGCCCAAGCCTCCCAGTCTGAGAAGGGGGATCTCAGCCTAGGCCAAGATGCAATTTTATGAGATCTTGACTTTGAAAATTTATCATTTTTAAGTACAAACACCTTTTTGTCCAGCTCCAATGAGGCCAGCTTGGGAACTGGTCATGGCTAGGGCAACCATATGTTCCAATTTGCCCAGAACTTGTTTACACCTATCCTGGAATAATTATCATTATTTTGTAACCATATCAATATTGTGGTTGAGGTATAACTCACGTCAGTAAATTACATGCACCATTTAAGAGAATAACACAAGAACATTTCCAGCACATCCCTTCTCGAGCATAATTACTATCAGCACTGCTTTTCACTCTTAAAGGTGTCTAATTTAGATGAAGAATTCTTTGGTCATGCTAGTAAAGTCTTGCCAGGGTTTCTCCTTGGCCCACCCGAGGGTCGGTGAATTTCATTGTCCATTAACAATGTACAGTTTTATAGTATTTGAGTAATATTTTATACATGCTGGAGAATCAAAGTAAATGCATTGCAGCTGTTTGGAAACCAGGGAGGGTTTTAAATTACATCAGCTTTACTTGATGGGCTCTAAGGATGTGTGGATTCTGGAAGGTGGAAATTATTAGAACAAGAATCTTCATGGAAATTGCCATAACCGAAAGTGTGTGAACTTCCCTTTACCCCATCTCCACGACTCAAGCCTTCCCCTGCCAAACTTTCCTTTCATTAAAGGAATGAGTCATCCCCATTAGGAGTCATATAGGAACTGTGAGAAAAAGTATGAGATTTGAAGTTGGCCAGGCTTGACCTTGCAACTTAATTTTACCATTTTGTTAGTTCTGTAACTAACAGGTAAATTAGTTAAATTCTCTGGACCTCAGCTTCCTAATCTACAAAAGGAGTAACATGACCTACTTTGCAGAGTTGAGGCATGATTAAATTTAATGCAATTAAGGCACTTACTACATAGACACCAAAAATATGGTAACTAACATTTAAGTCTGATTTAAGGATCAGAATAAAAGCAAGGTGTGGCAGATTAGATTTTCCACAAATAGCTATACCAATATTTCAAGCCCTACTCATTCCCAGAATGTTTTCACTCCCCATCAAGAGGCAAAGTGTATCTCCTCTCTCCTTGGACCTGGGCAGAACTTTGTGATGGCCTCAGTGAATGTATGGCAGTAGTAATCCCTTGCCTTCCAAGAACAGGTGAAAAATGACAATACATCTTCTTCTTGGCTCTCACTCTGTCTCTCAAGGTGCTCAACCTGGGGATCCAGCCCCCATGCTTGTGAGGAAGCCCAACTAACCCACACAGAGAGATGACATGCAGAGGCCCATGTGTAAGGGAACTGAGATCCCCTAATGTGTGACAATTGTCAACCATCAGACTTCTGAGTGAATAAGATTTCAGATGATCCCAACTTGCAGCTGCTGAGTCTTCCAGAGAGGCCTCCGAAATTGGGAAACAAAAACCATCCCTGTTGTTCCCAATTTAAATTCCTGGCCCACAAACCTGTGAGCATAAAAATTGGTCATTTAAGCCACTAAATTTGGAGGTAACTTGGTATACAACCATAGTGACAGGAATTCAATGTCATTAGGGTTTGTGGAAAGGGCTGATGTTTAATGCATATGGGGCAGGTAGGTAAATGTGAGCACAGCTCTTTGCCTGGGTCCAGCCAAAACTCAAAGGTAAAGAGTTTGTTGTGCATATCTGTTGCTTCTGATCGGAGCTCTGTGTATTTATTCATGCTCACAAAATTGGTTCCATTTCTAAAATTCAAAGTAGTCTCCTGCATCCAAAGTGCTAGAGTCCTGTCTGTTCTTTAACTCTGACCATTTACTAGCTTGAGGGAAATGGAATGATAAACTAACACAGCTATTTCATGACAAAGGTGCCTGAAGGCATACAGGCAGATTGCTGCTGTCTTCTTCAAATAGCAGTTGTGAAAGCTGTAATTCCATGTGCAGACCATGCACCTAGACCCCAACTACGGCCTAGAATATGTTGCCTGGTCATGCCTTTTTGTGTGACAGTGAAAAGAGCATGAGCTTTAGATCAAACAAACTGGGTTCAAAGCTGGTTTCTCCACATGCAGAGCTGCACTATGTGGACAGCTGAACTCTTCAATTTTGTCACCTATAAAAATAGCTGTATTTGTGATAGAGGTAGCTAGTGGTCTACCTGAGCTATGAGTCCCTTTTGAATAGTGCAATGTGGCTAAGAAGAAGCTACCAAGCACATATGGGGGTCCATGTGAGTAGATAGACCAATGTGACAGACAGAATGTGAGCAGAGGTCATGAGTGTCACCATTAGGTCAAGGTGGCTCAATATCCTTATGTGCCTTGCCCACATTACCATCGTCTTTTTTTTTTAATTATTTTATATTAAATCGTAACTTTGAACATTGATGCATTTATTGGGTTTGGGGTACAGTTTCAATATACAATGTGAAATTCTTACATTGAACTAAGTAACACATCCATCTCAATTACACTCATTTCTTAATAGTTTTGAAATGTACCATTATCTTTCATGGTACCATTACAGGCTACAAATTGGAGATGGTGACCTCACAGAACAGAATGAGCCTGTATCCTTGTGTCACCATTGGAAGAAATCCACCTAACCAGGAACAAACATATTAGACTTTGTGTGAGTGACAAATAAACTTTTGATATGTTAAGACATTGAAAATTAGGGCTGTTTGTTACTGCAGCTAGCCCACCCTAACTCCTACATTGTTTTAGAGAATTGTTACATGTATAAGGATAGATGATTCTAAAGTCCTGTCTTCCCCACAGGACTGGATACTCCTTGAGACCCTGGTGACCCTGTGGACCCTATTGACCCAATCCCTTGCATGTATCTGGTACATATAAAGTGGTAAGTACATTGGAATTGGTTTTCGTAACCATGATTAAGAGAAAGAATTAAAATCTGGACTCTTTAGCAATAGAAGAAAGAAAAGGTTTATGTTAAAGAAGAACATTACATCAACACTTTAGTACCAAAAGCAGTTATTTAAAAAGTTTTCAAAGTACAAAAGAATCCCCACTAGCAGTAAAGTCATAATTTGCCAATTTGGCGCTTTGATGCCAAGTGGGACCAAAGAAATGAGTTTTCCTATTAGAAAGTTTTGGAAACCAATTTACTATTAGATTTTCTTTTAAGTTCCACAGAGTTTTTTATAAGTTAATTAAATGGTTGGCTTAACCACTGGCTCATGTTTCTCGCGGATTAAGTCGTTTTATCTAGGGAAGGAAACAACTGTGTAAATGCAAACTTGGTAGAGAGAATTGTACCCGAACATGATACCTTATTGGTAACATCTGAGTTTTCTCTTTGAATTATCAATGTCAACAAATGTAACTCACATTTTATATGACACTTTTCTTTTTATTGCTCCCAGTGTGTTCTCATAACAATCCTAAAAGTTAAGGTACATTTTATGGTCATAATTTCACAGATGGAAAATCTATAAAATAAAGAGAGCTGTGATTTGGCCCCCATCCTGTGGCTCATGTGAAAATCAGAAGCCAGGTCCCCTGACTCTTAGCATAGGACTTTTCCTCTACCCGACCTCCCAGGCTGATATATGTTCAGCATGGATGCTCACCCAGGAGGAACCAAATCAAGCAGACAGTCTGGGCAAGGTTTTATGCTTAGGTGTCTTATGTGATAAAAGTTAAAATAAGACACAGTACTGCAGTCCAACAACAACCAAGCTAAGGAGAAAATAATCTAAATAGGCAAAAAGTTAAAAACTAAATAAAATATTATGTAGCAATTCCTTTTAAAACAGAAGAGACAAGGTAAGATAGTGTGCGACTAAATGGAAAATAAGCATCACATTCAAGAAATGTGATGGCTATTCAGAGGAAGGAAAGAATACACAGGGCTAGAACACCAGAAAAGGCCAAATGAAGGAATTAGGATATGGGTTAAAGGTAAATTTATGTAATACAAATTGCCTTATCCACTAAGCATAGAAAAGGTACAATAAAAGCATAAAAGATAAAAAATGATACACTTGCATAGGGCACTTATCATGAGGTAAGTCTGCAGGGCTGGAAGTTACTCAGGTGGGTCAGTGAGTGGTGAGTGAAAGTGAAGTTCTAGGATGTTACTGTAACTGTGGTAGATTTTATAAATACTCTACACTTAGATTACTCTAAATTTATTAAAAAATATTTTCTTTCTTCAATAAGAAATTAACCTTAGCTTTCTATAACATTTTTACTTGATAAACTTTTTTTTTTTATTTTTTGGTTACTCTTTTGTAATAACACTTAACTTAAAACACAAACATATTAAACAAAAATATTGTCTTTCTTTATATCCTTATTCTAGAAGCTTTTTTCTATTTTTTTTTTTTTTTACTTTTTAAACTTTTTTCTTAAAAAACTAAGACACACACATTAGCCTAGACCTACACAGGGTTAGGATTGTCAGTACCACTGTCTTACACCCCCACATCCTGTCCCACTAGAAGGTGGTCAAAGGTAATAACATGCTTGGAGCTGTCATCTTCTATGATAACAATGCCTTCTGGAATATCTCCTGAAGGACATGCCTGAGGCTGTTTTACAGTTACCTTTTCTTATGTAAGTAGCAGTATATCCTAAGATAACAAGAAAAAGTATAGTATAGTAAATATATGAACCAATCATAGAAATTCATTAACATCATCAACTATTATGTACTATAGATAATGTATGTGCTATACTTTTATACAGCTGGCAGTGCAGTAAGTTTGCTTACCCACCACAAACCTGAGTAAGGCATTGCACTGTGCTACAACATCACTAGGCAATAGGAATTTTTCAGCTCATTATAATCTTAATGGGAACACTGTTGCATATTCTTTCCATTGTTGACCAAATCGTTGTTACATGGCACATGCCTGTAATTGTACTTGAATTCGTGTCTCAGTGTCTGCTTCTGAGGGAGCAGGTAATCATGTAATGTATGGTCCAACTGTTAATGTCTATGCTAGGACAATTGGTATAAAGCAGAGCTGTACGCACCTGAAGGATGACCGCTCTACTTCCGTGCCTCTCCTTTTGAGAGGATGAAGTGGGACCAGAGCAAAGAAATGTAAATTCTTAAAATAACAGAGAGTAAAGATGCCTTTTGTTTAGTGAGTGTCCGTGCCTTATGCGCCATTACCTGGAGGGCTCTGGAAAGGAATATGTCAGTCCAAGAGCAGGCAAATATCTCAGGAGGAGAATGGACCATAAAAAGTAGGTCAGTACATTCCTTTTGGAAATACATTTGGAGAATACTTAGAGATCTAAAAATAGATCTGCCATTCGATCCTATAATTCCTTTATTGGGTATATATCCTGAAGACCAAAAATCACATCATAATAAAGATATTTGTACCAGAA
>CAUYON010099266.1:0-11872 GCA_963573935.1 Arctocebus calabarensis
CCCAATGCCTGTTCTGGGACCCTGAGGGTGGAGCTTGCCAGGGCAGTTCTCCCACAATGGCTCCACACAGCCCACCACCAAACACTGGCAGCTCTGTCTGGCTTGGTGGCCCAGTCTGGGGCCCCAGACAACACTCAAAAACCCCTGCACACCTGCCCAAGTTCTTCCAAGGCAGTTCAACCGAGTGCCAAGTCCAAAAGAAACCCAAATGGCTCACAGGCAAGGCCTTTCCAGCCTGCAGTCCCACTGTTGCCCCACCCACAGCCGCCAACAGGATCAGATCGAATGAACAGACGCAACCACTTGCCCAATCTCTGCCGCTTTAGTCTTCCTCAGTGTGTCCAGAAGCCTCACGCTGTCTCCCTGTGTCCTCAAAGGGAAGTTTCTGGGCAGATCCTGCCTGGCAGAGATGCCTGAAGTCCTCTCTCCCCAGTCTCACCATGCCCAGCCGCAAGGAAGCTGTTACTCGGCCGCCATCTTGCTCCACCCTCCCTGATCATGTTTTAAAACCAAAATATAAACCCAATCCAACTTTAGAGGTGGTAGATCATGTTCAAATCTGCAATGGTAGGTCCAGTTGAGACATAATTTTAGTCATTATACCCTATATTCCTTTTTCAATGTTCCAGCTGAGTCTCCTTGATTAGATTTCTTAACATCTCTAAGCTTTGATTTTGTCATCCATGAAATTGGCATATCAAATAGCAAGTACTTGACAGAATATTCTAAAGATTACTTGAGAAAATGCATACAAGGCTCAGAGTATAACACTTGGCACATAAGAAGTACTCAAATATTGGTGGTTGTTGCTATTTTGTTTTTAATCTGTTCTAGGAATAGAAGGTTCTTTTTTAAAGTAAACTTTATTTTTAGGGAAGTTTTAGGTTCCCAAAAAAAATTGAGTGGAAAGCACAGAGATTTCCCATATTTCCCCCCTTCCCATATGTGCACAGTCTTCCCCATTACTAAAATTTCCCATCAGGGTATTAGTTATATTCTTTGTAATTGGTGAACCTCATTGACACCTCCTTATCTACCCCCACTCCACTCTTTGCATTAGGGTTTACTCTTGATGTGATACAGCCCATGGGTTTGGTCAAATACATAATGACTTATACCTTGTGTTATACACTGAGTGCCTACAGAGTAGATTCATTCCTCCTAAATTCGTGGCAACCACTCATCTCTTTACTGTCTCATTAGTTTTGCCTATTCTGGAAAGTCATATATTGGAGTTATACAGTGCATGGCCTTTGCAAGTTGGGTTCTTCCTCTTAGTAATATGCAATGAGTTTCCTCCATGTCTTTTCATGGCTGGAGAGCTGATTTTTAGTGTTGAATAGTATTCAATTGTCTGGATGCACTACAATGGTATGTATTCATCTATCTAAGGATATCTTATTCTATAAACATCCATGTGCAGGGTTTTTTTGGTTTGTTTTTTTTTTGTAGAGACAGAGTCTCACTTTATCGCCCTCAATAGAGTGCTGTGGCGTCACACAGCTCATGGCAACCTCCAACTCATGGGCTTAGGCGATTCTCTTGCCTCAGGCTCCGGAGTAGCTGTGACCACAGGCTCCCGCCACAATGCCCAGCTATTTTTTTGTTCTGCAGTTCGGCCAAGGCCAGGTTTGAACCTGCCACCTTTCATATATGGGGCTGGTGCCCTACTCGGTGAGCAACAGGTGCTGCCCATGTGTGCAGGGTTTTTGTGGATATATGTTTTCAATTCCTATAGGTAAATACCGCAGAGCACAATTGCTAGATTGTATAGTTAGGAGTATGTTTGATTTCATACGAAATCTCCCTACTGATTGTAAAAGTTTCCATTTTGCATTCTCTCCAACAATGAAGGAATTCCTCCACATCTTTCCTACAATTGGTGTCAATGTTCCTGATATTCTAATAGGTGTGCAGTGTGATATCACACTGTTGTTTCAGTTTGCATTTCCCTGATGACTTGCGATGTGGAGCATCTTTTCATATATTCATTCATCGTGTGTATAGCTTCTCTGGGTGAGGTGCTTCCTTAAATGTTCAGCCCATTTTTTAATCTTCTTGTTCGGTTTCTAATTGGTGAATTTTAAGCGTTTGTATATTTTGGATAATAGTTCTTTATTAGATATGTCTTTTGGAAATATTTTCTCCTGGCCTATGTCTTCCTTTTTTTATCTTTTGATACTATATTTTTACAAGGCACATTTAAAAAAAATTAAAAACAATTAATGACTTCAGCATATCAATTCTTTTTCTTTCTTTCTTTCTTTTTTTTAATGATGAGGTCTTGCTTTGACTCAGGCTGGTCTTGAACCTGTGACCTCAGGCAATCCACCCTCCTTGGCCTCCCAAGTGCTGGGATTACCGTGTGAGCACCCACACCCAGCAGCATATGGATTCTTTCTTTCAAGGATTATGCCTTTAGTACTCTATTTATAAGGTTTTCTCCCATGTTACCTTCTAGGAGTTTTGTGATTTTGTATTTTATGATTAGGTCTGTGATTCATTTTGAGTTAATTTTTATAAATGGAGTGAGGTCTTCATCTATATTCATTTCCTTTGCATGTGGATGTCCAGTTGAGAAAACATCGTTTGTTGAAAAGATTATCTTTTTCACATTATATTGCCCTGGCCCTTTGATAAAGATCAGTTGACTATATTTTCTAGATTTATTTCTGGACTGATTCTCTATTCTGTACTATTGATCAAGTTTTCTTTTCCTTTGCCAATACCCCATTGTCTTGATTACTGTAGCTTTATAGTAAGTCCTGTAATTAGGTAGAGTCAGTTTCCAACTTCTTTCTTCTCTCTCAATATTATATTGGATATCCTGGGTCTTTGTTCCTCTGTATAAATATACAGACTAGATTTGATAATATCCATAAGACAAACTGCTGACATTCTGTTTCAGATTGCAATGACTCTATAGAACAAGTTAGGAAGACATCTTGACACTCTCGAGACTTCCCTTATATAAACGTGGAAT
Source organism: Arctocebus calabarensis (assembly GCA_963573935.1). Classification (NCBI taxonomy): domain Eukaryota; kingdom Metazoa; phylum Chordata; class Mammalia; order Primates; family Lorisidae; genus Arctocebus; species Arctocebus calabarensis. The sequence goes on from CAUYON010099266.1 coordinate 2,984, forward strand.
GTTTTTCCACTTACTATGCATCGATCTCTTCCATCAGAGTTTTATAGTTTTCTTCACATAATACTTGTACATATTTTTATAGATTTATATTTAAATATTTCAGTTTTTTGGTGTTCATGTAAATGATATTGCAATTTTAAATTCAATTTCTATTTGTGCACTGCTGGTATACAAGAAACAGATTGACTTTTGTTATTAACCTTGTTTTTTAATCAATATAGTTTCAGGAGTTGTTTTGTCAATTCATTCAGTTATTCTATATTGAGTATTCATTTAGATAAAACCAATTTTATTTCTTTCTTCCCAGTCTGTTTACCATTCATTTCCTTTTCTTATTTTATTGCATCAGTTAGAACTTTCAGCAGGATGTTAAAAGCACTAATAGAAAGGGTCTTCCCTGATTTGTTTCTGATTTTAGTGAGAAAGCTGAGTTTTTCACCATTAAGTACCATTAGCAATAGGTTTTTTTGTAGATATTCTTTCTTCAAACTGCAACAAAAAATAGCCGGGTGTTGTGGCGGGTGCCTGTAGTCCCAGCTACTCAGGAGGCTGAGGGAAGAGAATCGTCTGAACCCAAGAGTTGGAGGTTGCTGTGAGCTGTGTGACGCCACGGCACTCTATGGAGGGCGACAAAGTGAGACTCTGTCTCTACAAAAAAAAAAAAAAGTTTGGATTAATATGAGGCTAAAATGATTAGGTCACATTGTTTGCATTAGGTAAAGTTCAAATTGCAGTTGAGCCCTTCACCCAGATATGCTGTATACCCTTACATGGTGTCCACAAGGTGAGAGTTTATTAATCTCCCCTTCCTCTTTTCCCTCCTACCCCTTCCCATGGACTTGAATTTAATTGTGTTTTTCTCTCATGTGGGGGTATAGTTGTTTATCTATTCTTTTCATATTAGTATTATGTATACTGAATACTTGCTTTTTCATTTTTGTTATATTTTTACTAGGTATCTACCCATAAGAAAAAATATCATTTATCATAAGGACATTTGCATTAGAACGTTCATTGCAGCACAATTCACAATTGCCAAGATGTGGAATCAATCCAAGCGCCCATCAACTCATGATTAATTAACTTTGGTATATGGACACTATGGAATACTATTCAGACATAAAAAAAAGATGGAGACTTTGCCTCTCTTATATTTACTTGGTTATTCTTTATCAAATTGAGGTAGTTCCTTTCTATCCTTTGTTTACTGAGAGGTTGTTGTTTTTTTTTTTATCATGAATGTTTGTTGGAGTTTCTGAAATGTTTTGTTCAGCATCTATTGATAAGATTACGTTATATTTTTCTTCTTTAGCTTGTTGATGGATTGACTTATATTAATTGATATTAAATGTTGAATCAGACTTGCATATGAGAGGTAAGTCTGACCTAAGGTATAAAAATTCTTTTTACACATTGTTGGTTCTCATATGCTAATATTTTGTTGCGAACTTTTGCATCTGTGTTTATGAGAAGCATTAGTTTGTATTTTTTTTTTCTCCTTGTGATGTCTTTGGTTTTGGTATCTATGTGATGTGGCCCATGTAGACTAAAATAGGAACTACTTCCTCTGATTCTATCTTTTAAAAGATATCATAGTGGATTAATACAATATCTTCCTGGCATATTTCACCAATGAACCCATGTATAGTTCTAGTGCTTCTTGTTTTGGGATGTTACTAATTATTGACACAATTTTTAAAATACATATGAACTATTCAGATTGCCCATTCCTTCTTGTGGGTTTTGGCAGACTATTATCTTTCAAATTATTAGTTCATTTCATCTAGGTTATTAAATTAATCAGCATAGAATTGTCCATAGTCTTGCTTTATTATCCTTTTAATGTCCATGATATATGTGGTAATGTCTTCTCTTTAATTTATAATATTAGTAATTTGGGTCTTTTCTCTTTTTTTTTCTTGGTTAGCATGCCTAGAGGTCTATTGATTTCATTGATTTTCTCTGTTAAAAACCTATTTTTGGCTTCATTAATTTCCTAATTTTTATTTCTTTTTCTCTGCTTATTTTGGATTTAATTTTCTCTTATTCTTCTGGTTTACTAGTGTGGAAGCTCAAAGTGCTGATTTTAGGTATTTCTTCGTCTCTAACATATGCATTTAAAGGTATAAAATTCTTCCTGGGCACAATTTCTGATAAGTTGTGATTTTATTTTAATTTACTTCCAATATTTTTAAATTTATGTCGACATATTTTTCTCATTCAGCTGTTTAAAAGTATGCTGTTTAATCCCCATATATCTCAGGATTGTCCAGCTACATTTCTGTTACTGAGTTCAGGTTTAATTGCATTCTGATATGAGAGCACTGCACATTGCATGATTTGTATACTTTTAAAATTTCTTAGGTGTTTTTATGGTCCAGAATGTGGTCTTTCTTATTTAATATTCTGTGTGAGCTTAAGATTTAGTCTTCAACTGTTGAAGGAAATGGTTTATAATTATCTTTTGTAGTGTTATTGAATTCATCTATGTTCATACTGATATTCTGCCTGCTGTATTTCTCCATTTCTGATAGAATACTGGTGAAGTCTCCAACTAGAATAATGAATTTATTTATTTCCCCTTCCAGTTCCATTAGGTTTGGACTTGCTTATGTTGATGCCCTTTGTTAAAGATTATGGTTTCTTAGGGAATTGACATTTTCATTACATGGTGACCCTCTTTATCTCTAAGAACTTCCCTTGCTCTGTATTCTGTTCTGTCTGAAATTGATGTAGCTACTCATGGTTTTATTTTAGTAGTGTGACCATGGTCTATCTTCATACAGTTAGTTTTAATCTATATGTTTCCATATTTTAATTGTTTTTGTTTTTATTCATTATTGATACATAATAGTTGTATACCTTTATAGAGCACATATTCTGTTTTGATATAGGCATAAAATTTGAATTAATCAAATCAGGGTAAATTGGGTATCCATGACCCCAACAATTTAAAGTTTCTTTGTGTTAGAAACATTCCATTTCTACTCTTTTATTTAAAAATACACTCTAACTTTTTCTTGATTATAGTCACTTTGTTACCAAATAATGTTCACTCTATCTAACTGTATTTTTATCCCTATTAATCATCTGCAATTTGTACCCCTTTCTTGCTACCCTCCCCAGCCTCTGACAACTATCATTCTATCTCTGTCTTCATGACATCAACTGTTTTCAATAATTAGCTTCTATATAAGAGTTAGAACATGAGAGATTTGCCTTTCTGTTCTTGGCTTATTTCACTTAACATAATGTTCTTCAGTTCCATATGTGTAGTTTCAAATGGCAGGATTTCATTATTTTTTGTATATATATCTCACAATTTCTTTATCCATTCCTCCATCAACAGACACTTATGTTGAGTATATATCTTGGTATTATGAGTCAAGTTGCAATAAACATGGGAGTAAAGATGTCTTTTCAATACATTAAATTTCCATCTTTGGATATACATTGAACAATGGGATTGCTGGCTCATATAATATTTCTATTTTCATTTTTTGAGGACACTTCATATTGTTCTCCATAGTGGTTTCGTTAATTTACATTCCCATCAGCAGTGTATGAGGATTTCCCTTTTTCCACATCCTCACTAGCTTTTGTATTGCTTGCCTTTTTATTATATTTTAATTGGGCTGAGATGGTATCTCTGCAGTTGTGATGTGCGTTTCTATGATGACTACTGATCCCGAGCTTTTTTTCATATTTTATTAGCCATTTGTAAGTCCTCTTTTGAGAAATGTATATTCAAATTTTTTGCCCAGATTTAATTATTGGATTTTCTTCTATTGAATTATTAGAACTACTTATATATTCTAGTTCTTAATCCCTTGTCAGATGAGTATTTTGCAAATATTTTATACCAATCTGTGTATTGTCTCTTCCATTTTTTGAATGGTTCCTTTTCTGTGCAGAATCCTTTTAGCTGCTGTGTTGTCCAATTTTGCTTTGATTACCTGTGCTTTGGAACCATTACTCAAGAAGTTATTGCCCAGACCAACGTTCTGAAGCATTTCTCCAATGTTTTCTTTTAGTATTTTCATATTTTTAGGTCTTAGGTTTATGTATTTAATCCATCCATTTCAATTTGATTTTTATATATGGCTAGACATAAGGGTCTAGTTTCATTGTTCTACAAATGGATATCCATTTTTCTCATCACCATTTATTGAAGAGAATGTTCTTTCCCCACTGTATGTTTTGGTATCTTTATTGAAGACAAATTCACTATAGATGTGTGCATTATTTCTGGGTTCTCTCTTCCATCCATTGGTCTATGTATCTGTTTTTATGTCAGTGCAATGCTGTGTTAGTTACTACATGTCTGTAAGATTATTTGAAGTCAGATAATGTGGATTACCCCAGTTTTGTTCTTTTTGCTCATAATGGCTTCAGATAATCTGGCTTATATAAACTTTAAGATTTTTTTTCTATTAATATTGAGAATATAACTGGTATTTTGGTGGGCATTTCACTGAATGTATAAATCGCTTTAGGTGTTATGGACATTTTCATAATACCAATTCTTCTGATTCACAAGCACAGAATATATTTCCATATTTTTGTGTCTTCTTCATTTCACCAAATGTTTTATAGTTTTATCACTGAGATCTTTCAATTCTTTGTTAAGTTCATTCCTAGATATTTCATTATATTTGTGGCTATTATAAATAGGATTTGGGGGGATCTTTCTCAGATTATTTAATGTTGGCATGTAGAAATACTACTAATGTTTATATTCTAGTTTTATATCTTGCAATTTCACTAAATTTAAGAATTCTAATAGCTTTTGGATGGAATATTTAGGTTTCTCTAGATATAAAATCATATCAAATGTACCTTGTATTGCAAACAAGGAACATTTGACTTTTCTTTTCCAGTGTGGATGCCTTTTCTTTCTTTTCTCTGATTGCTTTAGCTAGAACTTCCAGTACTATGTTGAATAATAATTGTGAAGGTGGACATCTTTACCTTGTTCTGAATTTTGGAGAAAAAGAATTCAGTTTTTTCCATTCAGTATGATATTAGCTGTGGCTGTGACATATATGGCATTTACTGTGTTGAGGTGATTTCTTTCTACACCCAGTTTTATGAGAGTTTTTATTATGAAGGGATGCTAACTTTTATTGAATGCTTTTTCATCATCAGTTGAAAAGGTTGTATGAGATTTTTTCTTTGTTATGTAGATGTGATGTATCCCATTTATTGATTTGTGTATGTTGAACCATTCTTGTATCCCTTGAATGAAACCTACTTGATCCTGATAAATAATTTTTAATATTCTGTTAGTATTTTGTTGAAGATTTTTTAAACTATGCTCATCTAAGGTATTGGTCTATTTTTTTCTTTATTTTTATTGTACTTTTGTCTGTTATCAGGGTTATATATCCCTCATAGAATGAGTTTGGGCTTATCTTTTTCCCCTAAATTTTTTGAAATAGTTTAAGTGGGATGGTGTTAGCTTTTAGCAGTGAACATATCTGGTCTGGACTTCTCTTTGATGAGAGACTTATTATTAACGCTTCTATCTCATTACTTATTATTAGTTTATTTGGGTTTTGGATTTCTTTTTGGCTCCATCTTGGTGTTTGTATGCATCTAGGAATTTATTCAATTCTAGGTTTTTGAATTTATTGGTCTATAGTTGCTCACAGTAGTCTCAAATGATCCTTTGGGTTTTCAGTTGTAATGTCTCCTTTTTATGTCTGATTTTATCTATTCAGGTCTTCTCTCTCTTTTTTTCTTAGGCTGGCTAAAGTTGTGTCAAATTTTTTTATCTCTAAAAAAACAAGTTTTTCTTTTGTTGATATTTAGTATTTTCTTGTTTCAAATTCATTTATTTCTGCTCTAATTATTACTATTCTTTTTATTCTACTAATTTTAAGTTTGCTTCACTCTTATTTTCTTAATTGAGATGTACTATCACTTTGTTTACTTGAAGCTTTTCTATATTTTTTATGTAGGCACTTATTTCTATAAACTTTCCTCTTATTGCAGCTTATACTGTATACTATAGGTTTTGATATATTGTGCTTTCATTGGTTTTGTCAGAGCTCAACACATCACCAAAGTAGAATATAAAAAAATAATAGGCTTAAAGCAAACTGTAAATCAAATGGTCCTAATATGCATTTGCAGAACAGTCTACCCTCAAAGTACCCACTATACATTCTTCTCTGCAGCACATGAGATATTCTCAAAGTCTGATCATATCTTAGATCAATCTTTGAGACAGAACTGGTCTCAACAAATTAAAAAAAAAAAAAGAGCGTCCAAATCATACCCTATATCTTCTCAGACCACAGCAGAATAAGATCCATTCTATAAACCTAGTATCACCTTGATACTAAATCTAGAAAGAACACAAAAACAACAAAAATAAAACTACAGAACAACATAGCTTATGAATATTGATGGAAAAATCTTCAAAAAAATACTAGCATAATGAAATCAATGGCTAACTAAAAAAAAAAAAAAAATCCACCAGTACCAAGTTGGCTTCATCCTACGGATACAAGAATGGTTCAAAATACATAAATTAATGAATATGATTCACCACATAAACAAAAGTAACAAAAAAAGAAAGAAAGAATATATAATTATTGCAATCGATATGGAAGAGTCATCAGACAAAATCCAACACCCTTTCAATGATATCAGGTTGGGGAAAAAGTAATTGTAGTTGTAGACCATGAATTTTACATCATTATAACCAGGCTGAAACACAGTTTATTAGTCAAAATAGGAACTATTGTAATCAGCATATTGTTGCTAATAAGAAATGTTTGTTTCTTCCTGTAGTGTAAAAATTCATGCTTTTGGATTCCACGAAACTTGGAAAGCACTTTCTGCACCCTGCTGGTTGTGGAAGTATTTTTCTTGCAAAAAGTTGGTGAGATGCTTGAAGAAGTGGTAGTCACTTGGCAAGAGGTTAGATGAATATGGTGTTTGAGACAAAACTTCATATCCCAATTTTTTCAACTTTTGAACTACTGGCTGTGTAACATGCAGACAGGCTTTATCATAGAGAAGAATTGGGCCCTTCTGCTGACCAATGTGACTATAGCCACTGGAGTTTTTGGTGAATCTCATCAATTAGCTAAAGATACTTTTCAAACATAATGGTATCACCAGGATTCAGAACACTTTAGTAGATAAGACCAGCATCAGACCACCAAACAGTAATGATGACTTACTGCAAGTAAGTGGGTGAAAGTTTAGCTTTGGGAATTACTTTGGAGGTTTTTTTCAGTCCAACCACTGAGCTGGTTATCACCAGTTGTCATATAAAATCCACTTTTCATCACACATCACAATCTGATTGAGAAATTGTTCGTGTTGCATAGAATAAGAGAACATGACCCTTGAAAATGACAAGTGCTCTGATTTTAAGTCAGTTCATGAGGCAGCTTTATCACCTTTCCAATTTGCTTCAAATGCCAAATGGCCATTGAATGGTCAACATTGACTTCTTCATCAACTTCTCTGTAGTTGTCAGAGGATCAGCTTTTATGATTCCTCTCAATTGGTCCTGTCAACCTCTGATGGCTGGTCACTATGCTCCTCATCTGAAAGACTCTTATCTCCTTTGCAAAATTTCTTGAATCACCACTTCACTGCATGTTTGTTAGCAGTTCCTGGGCCAAATGCATTGTTGATGTTGCAAGTTATTTCCACTGCTTCATGATCCATTTTGGACCCAAATAAGAAAATCTCTTGAATTTGATTTTTGTCTAACATAATTTCCAAAGTCTCAAATAAATATAAAATAAAAAGCAGGTAATAAGTCATTAGCAAAAATCCTTAAAGTGAGAAAGTGCATTAAGATAATGTATAACATAACCACATTTATTTAAGAATGTATTCCAGTAGCAAATGACAAATTTCAACAATGTAAAAACTCCAATTACTTTTGCACCAATAAAATCATTCAACAAATTAGGCAAAGAATGAACATATCTCAGAATTATAAAATCCATATAGGACAAACCCATACCCAACAGCATACTGAATAGGGAAAAGTCGAAAGCATTCCCCCAAGAACTAGAACAAGGTAAAGATGCCCACTGGCACTGCTTCTATTCAACGTAGTGATGGATGTCCTAGCCAGAGGAATCAGGCAAGAGAAAGAAATAAATAATATCAACATTTAAAAAAATAATATCAAACTATCACTCTTTGCTGGCAACATGATTTTGCATCTGGAAAACCCCAATGATTCTAAGAGTCTCTCCTGGAATTAATTAACAAATTTAAAAATTCAGCAAAACCTCAGGAAAGAGAAATCAACATACATAAATTGGTAGCATTTCTATATGCCAATAACAGTCAAGCTAAGAGTCAAATCAAAGATTCAATACTATTCACAATAACAACAAAGAAAATAAAATACCTACAAGTACATTTAATCAAGGAGATAAAAGATCTCTTCAGAAAGAACTATGAAACTTTGGAGAAAGGAATTACAGAGTGATTAGGAAAAAACATATCACAGTTATGGGAAGGCAGAATCATCTGTGGCTCAGCGAGTAGGGCGCCGACCCCATATACCGAGGGCTGCGGGTTCAAGCCCGGCCGCGGCAGAACTGCATCAAAAATTAGCCGGGCGCTGTGGCGGGTGCCTGTAGTCCCAGCTACTCAGGAGGCTGAGGCAAGAGAATTGCTTGAGCCCAAGAGCTGGAGGTTGCTGTGAGCTGTGACTCCATAGAGTGAGACTCTGTCTCCACAAAAAAAAATAAATAAATAAATAAAAAAAACATTGTTAAAATATCTATACTCCCAAAGTAATTTACAAATTCAATGCGACATTCATCAAGTTACTAATGTCATACTTCATAAATCTGGAGAAAATAATTCTATGCTGTGTTTGGAACCAGAAAAGACCCCAAA
>CAUYON010099270.1:0-21556 GCA_963573935.1 Arctocebus calabarensis
ATTCTACTTATTTTGTATTTGTTTTCTGTTGTTTCTCTTTCTAAAAATGTATACAAGCATGTAACTTGCAAGGATATGATTTGCTTGCAAACTTTTCTCCCATGGTTATTCTAAATTCTGTTTCATATTCATAATTGAGAACTTCTGTATTAAATCTTGATAACAAGAAAAAGAAAAATGGAATACAGGAGATTAAAAAAACAAGACAAATTGTCTATTTAAAACAAGACGAATTGTCTATATTTTGGAAAAATAAAATAATCCCTGAAGTAATATGAAAAAAAAAATTGCTCAGAGAGTAGATTTTAAGCTTTTTCACCACAAAAGTATATGAGGTAATACATATGTTAAACAGCTTTATTTGGCTTTTGCACAATGTATACATATATCAAAACGTCATGATGTATGTCATAAATATAAGATTTTACTTGACTATTGAAAGTAAAAAATCTGAAAAAAAAATAATATATATCCTAAAGATAAAGTTTTCACACTTTCTTTTAAAAAAATTATAACAGCAAAAATCCCTTTTCTTTCCATCTTCCCATATAACTAGCACCCCAAGGCCAAACACCTTTTTTTTATGAATCAAGTAAAAACCAACCTAATGAACACATAAGATTTCAATTTTCCTTGCAAGATCCAGAATAGACCAAATCCTTATTATTTCAGACTTGGCATTGATAATCCAAATAGATAGTGCAAACAAGATTTCTGGGGAAAGGTTAAAGTAATTGGCAGAACACACTAGTGTTAAGCCACCATAAACACTCTGAAAGCAAATAATTAAACACAAATAATTGATAAGCTAATTATTAATCATTTTTATCTACAAATATTAAGGACTTTACAAGATTTCCCTCCTTAATCTGAGTCACTGCCTGCATTAGAAAATGATATTGCAGCACATCTCTTAAAACCTTCCATGATCAAACCTTCCACTAATTTAAACTGACTATCTCCCAATTAGTCAGGATTTGTAAGGACTGACTAAACCAGAGAAAAAACTGGTTAGGGACTTCTTAAAGCTCTTACTTAGCATGGAGATGGCTCTAGGCAGGGCCTAGGTTTACTCACTTTGCCTATTTGTTATGCAGACTTATGCTTTTCTTGGCCTTAAACAGAAATGCAACTTGCTATCCTGTCCCTGTGGAGGAGGGAATTGGACTTAAGCAAGCCCAATGAAATTTAGGCTTAAGTTTTGGATGAGATTAACTTAAAGAGCAAGTTACAAGGGAGGATTGCCTTCATGCCAACTTCAGTTTTTAAAAAAAGGTAAAGATTCACTATGATCACAGATATTGAGCTGTCAGACTAGAGATCTGAGTGAGATTTGGGATTACCTTAGCCATCCGTTAAGCCTAACACTTGGATAAAGACATAGAAAACATAGCAGTCACTGTTGGTTGTCTAGACAGGGCCCATTCTTTTTTTGGCTTCCATAGGTAATCCCACCTTGTGGTTAGGTATTCAGGATTGATGATCAGCTAATACATGACAGACAGACTTACCAGGTGTTTACAGCTAGTACCTATTCAATTGGCACTCTATTCTATTTGCTTCTCTCTGCACAAAGTCTATGTACTAGTCTTGACTACAGAAATGAGTCCTGATTAGCATCAACCAATCGCAATAATCCTGTCTTTCTTGCCAGTGATTGGTTAAGTGCCCTGGTTTGAGCCAATCAACCCCTTGTTAACTGAACACTCCCCTTATTAACTGTTACTGGTCCAGAGCTGGACCCATCCACAACCAAGTTAGCCCAGTCAGACTGAAGAAAAGCAGTATGTGATCCATGACTGAGAGTGAGGTTTTTCTCTCACTCACATAAAATGAAGAAACCACTTATACAAAGCCCATCCTTGCACAAGAAGTACGAGAGGGAATACAAAGACTTTAAAAAATCCATAGTCCCAAGGATGTGAATTAGGATTACTAGCTGTGGAGCCTTCCCATACTCCTATCCTCCATTACAAGAAAAAGTAAATTTCTTCATTGTTTAAACTACTTTAGGTGGGATTTCTATTCCGTACCATCAAATACATCCTTTATTTGTACAAGCAATATAGTCAAAGCAGGCTACAGGTGCTTCCCAGGTGAAGCCAATGTCTTAATCCAGCCCCATACAAATTTTTCAGTCAGAGCAGATAGAGCAACTATTTGGAGCTGAAAAGAAAGTTCAAAGTTCTTAATGTACCCACACACCTATAACAGGGAAAGGAAGCAAAGTTAGCCAAGTTGGAAAAACATGGCTCTGGAATGAGATAGGCTTGGGTCTTTCTCCACTCTGCCTCTTAGTAACTCTATGACCACAGAAAAACATCAATATCTTTAAATTATGGGAGTAATACCATATCTTAAACAGCATTGTTCTGAGAATTCAGTGAAGTGCAGTATACAAAATATATATATAGTGCACAATATACCCCCTCTTCCAAGAAGTCTTTTCAGACCTCTTTACCCCCAATTCCAGACATCCCAATCACTCCAGCTTCTACTTTACTATTTTCCTTTCCTTCGTCTCACTGTACATATATAACTGTCTATCCCTGTTATGCTTTGCATGGTCGAGTAGATATTTATCATTGACTCCATTTACTGATTATTTCCTATGTGGCAGATACTATTATAACATTTAATCCTCACAGTCACCATCACCCAGTGAGGAACATGATATGCTCTGATGAAATGAGGCTCAGAGGGAGGAAGCAAAGTTGTCCATTATTTTTTTTTTAAGGTGAACTATGAGTAAGGAACTTTAGGCCATTGTGTTTCCAAGACTCCAAAAGACTGTATTCTTAGCTAGTTTTTCAAGCTAACCAGCCAAGGATAAATACACATACACAGTGGAACCTCTGTAAATGACCACCTAAGGGACTAAAACAGACTGGTCAACATAAGCAGGTGGTAAGGAAGTGGTCAGGGTTAGGAGGTGGTCAACTATGGAAGTTCTTCTTTGTGTATGTGTGTGGGTATATATATAGCCATAAAGTTTATAACACCTAGGACATATATATATGTACAGAAGACTCTCCATAGTGGCCATAAAATAGTTGTCTATTTTAAATTGCACATGAACTTTATGGACACCCTGTATATTGTATATATTTTTCTTGTAGACTGAGAGTTTCTGAGAAAACATTGTTTTCTAAAAGAAGGTAGGTAATTCAAGGACATTCTTTGTTTGAGACAGGGATTCACTCTCTCATCCAGGTTGGAGTGCAGTGGTGCAATCAGAGCTCACTGCAACCTCTGTCTCTTGGGCTCAAACAGTTGTCCTGGCTCAGCCTCTAGAGTAGCTGGGCCGATAGGTATGTAAACATGCCACTATGCCTGTTTTTTTTTAATATTTGGTAGTGAAATTAGTTACTCAGGCTGTTTTCCAGCTCCTATCCTCAAGGGATCTTTCTGCCTCAGCCTCCCAAAATGCTAGGATTACAGGCATGAGCCACTGTGCTAGGCCAATCACCTGCTCTGAGCCATCACTGACAACGCACACTGTTGGTTTCTATGTATAAGCCTTCTTGAGACCCAGGATTCACAAAGAGCCATGAGACATCGTTCTTGCCCTTAAGGGGCCCAATACTATATGCAGAAATAGAATGCTCAGAAAGCAATATGACAGAAGCACATCTTGTTCCCTAGGGAGACACACCAAACACAAGAGCCACAGGAGGTCAGACAAGGGGGGAGAACAAAAGGAGAGGGAGCAGGACGGGGGACACAGGTCCTGCAGATCCCTGGAGGTTAGCAAGCCGGCAGACTGAGGGTCCTACTTGTATGTTGACGGATAAGGTGGGGAAACAGGCAGCAAAGGCAATACACACATAATGCAGGAGTTAAGTAAACATAATCAAAGCCAGACACTGATGAAGGCAGTAAGGACAGATTTTAATCAAAATAATATATTATTGTAATAGGGAAAAGAGTCCTGCATGACTGGACTCAGAGGTGATGGGGCTTTAAAGGGAGATGATGGAAAAGGGAGGGGTGAGCGGGGGCTCAACAGAGACAAAGAAATGATGCATTAGGAACAGCGGGAAGGGTGTGTAGTCCATGTGACTCCTATCTATCTGAGTTTGCTAACAGGGCTGTGGGAGTTAGTCTCCCAGCTTCTGCAGGTTGGGGGACAGAGTGCTGGCTGGAACAATGTTAGTGTTTGTTCAAGTCCTATAGACCAAGGTTGAGGTCTAGTTGGGAAGAGAGTGCAGAAGAGCCTGGGTGGACCAAAGGAGGGAGTCTTCCTCAGAGGGAAGTTCCAGCTGGCTGACAGGGATCACCTTGTGGAGAAGCAGTAGAATCGCTAATGAGAGGCAGAAAATCAGCCTGGTGATGTGGAGGTAGGGTAGGGAATTGACCCCTAATTGCTCAGAAATCAGGAATTCCCCAGGGAGTGACACATACAGTAGTAAAATGGGGTCTAGGCAGAGGGAACAGTTGATTATCACCCTACTTGGAGGCAGCACGTACCTGGGTAACATTACAGAGCAGGAAGGCAGCAGGCATAAGAACTGACAGTTTCGGGAGACTCCTCTGGCTGTGAAGCATTAATAGTCACAGGCTTCACATGCTGGCCATTTGGTGAGTCAGGTGATGTGATGCACCACTGTGCCTTGGCACTGGCAAGGGTTCTGGGCATATAACCACTATTCCAAAGACCCTGGGATGAGATAAGTCTGCCTCCTTTGCTTCGGAATCCCACACACACAACACTGTGTTTCATGAATTATTCTAGAAAGTAAGGCCCACTCACCGCTAGAGCTGCATTTTAAGAAAACTTTAGGGATTTGATTCCAGAGGCAGAAGGACCGAGTTGGAATTCCATCTTTCCCAGTAGCTGGCCATGTGGCCTTGTGCCCAGTACCTAACTTCCTTAAACTACAGTTTGCTCATCTGTAAAATAGAGATTGACAGACCACCTGGCTCACAGTGTTTCAGGAAGACTTAAATGAGATTATATATGAAAGGCCCTTAACAAGGTTCCTGGAATATACTAAACATTCAGGAAGTAACTGCTATTGTTATAACCATGGTGATTTTTGTTGTTAAGCATGGAAAAGAAGGAAGGTTTTACCCATAGCATTTAAAGGTCAATATCCTGAAACATTTCCTCTGGGTTAGATTTTCAGGTGAAATAAACAAACGTGAAGAATCTGTACCATAAATAGAAGTTGACCCTGCATCCCTCAGACTTATGTAACGGCTGCACAGAGATTTCTAGAAAAACACAGTAGACTACAGAAAGATGCTTGTATTGCTCCTGGGTGTCATCCACTGATGAGAGAGGCTTAACCCCAGATTTTTATTTTCTGTGTTAGGGGAAGGCCAAAAGAAGGGAAACAAACCAATTAACAGAAACATACTTGATTTCAGAAATTCATGAACATGGAGTATCATTCTTTCTCTCTTCAAGGAAAGCTTTATCAGCATCGAGTATAGTTAGCAACACTGAGCTGAAACTGTTATTTATTAATGAAAACATGCTCTTTTTTTTTAAAGTCTCAGGAATGAAGTCTAGTCAAAGCACTGTGCAAAATATTGACACTGGGTTATTTCTGCATTTATGAGCACAATCAAGTGAGCCACATGTCAAGATACCAGTAGAGGACCCCTCAGTCCAAGGAGGATGAAGAAAGGGGCAGTGTAAGTGTCCACCAGTAGAGGACCCTTTAATATGCAGGAGCAAATGCAGCACGCACGGTCCAGCTGCTGGACAGACCAAACAGGGCACCTCTCACAAGCCTGAGCATTTGGTCTCCATCCTCCCCAACCCTCCTCTTCCTGGACAGATGGGCCCCACACATCCTGGCTTTGTCACTCAGAAGTTTGAGTACCAGGCTTGACCTCTCTCAACCTCAATTTTTTCAGCTGTAAAATGGGGGAGATAATATTGACCACCCCTCCCCAGGATCATTTTAAAGATTAAGAGAAAATACAAGCACAGTTCTTTTTTTATTACAAATTAAAATGAGGGTACAGATGTTTAGGTTATATTTTTTTCAGTTCTAAGGTAAAGTTCAAGTTGTAGTTGAGCCCTTCACCCAGGGGGTGTGCTGAACACCCTCACATTGTACACCTCAGGTAAGATGACACCAATGGCCCTCTTTCCTCCTGCCATTTAATTCAGTGCTTGGCACACAGTGCCCATCCAGTGTCTTTTCTTCTCTGTTCTCTCTGAGTCCCTTTGTTCCCACAACTCTTCCAGACTGCCATACTCTTTCCTAGAACACTAAGGTATGGGTTTAGCAATTATGTCTAGCTCCATTAGTATCCATTTTTCCAAACTAACAACAGGGGAAATTCTTTAAATCCAGAAATTTAATAAACACATAACATGTATATGACAATCATGGCTCTAAACATTTACAAACATGAAGATATTAAATATTCATAGCAACCCCAGGTACTGTTAAGATTCCTGTTATATGGATAAGGAAACTGAAGCTCAGAGAAATGCAATAGCTTGTGGAGGTGGCAGTTAGGGAGCTTCCGTGTCGAGATTTGAACTTGTGAAGAGAAAAAAACTCTGTGTTGTAGATTTCTGTGCCCTGCAATGCCTACTGTATGGATGGCCGGTAACTGACTCGTCAACAGATAAATGACTTAGTCAACAAGTATCACTTTATAGGTGAGGAAACTGAAAGACAATGAGGTTAAAAATCTTTTCCAAGTTCAGAAAGATAATTAGGAAGGGGAGTAAGGCCCAAAATGTCAGATCTCTCATGGCTTGCTCTTCCTTTTATGCCATCCTGATGGCTTTTTGAAGGAAGAGCCATCCAACTAATTGAAGGAGATAAGAACAGGTAAGTGATCCTGTAGGTGATCCCTGGATCACCTAGATCAGGTAAAGGCCATACCTACTTCTCTTACCCCATGACCACACCCGCCATGTTTCAAATGAGGTCTTTTACATTTTGAATCTCACTGGTATTTGGGCACATACATGACACCCAGCTGACATTGGGCACACAGGCCACTGGTAGGCCAGACTAGCAAAGCCAAAGTTCAGCACAGGTGCCTTGTGGGCTGCTATTTTTTAGGCAGGCCTTAAACTTCTAAAAGGCATCCCAAATACATGAGGTTTTCCAAGCCAAGTCTTGCATCTAAAATGCTGCAAAATATTCTTTCAGATACTTCTATCTCTTTTTACAATTCAAAAACTAGAGTTCAAAACCTCAGTAGACTAAGTCCCTAATTTTAACCCTTTGCATTCTATTGATATGTCACCTCTATTCTATTCTGTTCTATTGATATGTTATGCTTCTAGGAAAACTTACTGTTGTGTGAAGGTTGCCACAATCTCAGGAGCCAGCTTCCCAGGTTCAAATCTCAGCTCTGGAACTTGGCAACTGTAGGGCATTGCCTATGTTCTTTAATCTCTTTGTGCCTTATTTTCTTCATTTTCAAGATGGGAAAAATTACAGTACCCACCTCAAAGGCTTGCTTTGAGGATTAAATGAGTTTATTTGTATATGTGCATAAATACACACATATGCACAAACACATATATCAATATATGTACTTATAATGATACATGTACAGTTATGGGTTGAATTGTGCATATAAAAATTTCTTATATTGAAGTCTAAACCTCAGTATCTCAGAATGTGACCTTATTTGGAAATAGGGTCTTCATAGAGGTAATCAATATAAAACAAAGTGATTACCATGAGCCCTAATCCAATCTGACCAGAGTCCTTATAAGAAGAGAAAACTTTAACACAGATATGTACAGAAGACAAGGTAAAGACCCAGGAGGAGATGGCCACCTACAATCCAAGAATCTAAGAAAAGAGGCATAGAACATATTCTTTCTCCATGGTCCCACTAGGAGCCCACCCTGGCAACACCTGGATTCTGGACTTCCAGCCTTCAGAACTATAAGTAAGTTTCTACTGTTTAAGCCACTCAATGTGTAGAACTTTATTAGATGAGATGACAGAAGCCTAGCACACGAATAAACATGACTCCTTGCTTAACGTCATTGTTAGGTTCTTAGAAACTATAATTTTAAGTAAAATGACGTATAAAAAAAATTTACCTTAGGCTAGTTTATGAACAAGAGTTAAGTTGCTATAACATATTTCTCGTCACAGAAACATCACCAAACTTCTAAAGACCAAACTCTTCTAATATTAAACACTGAAATACATGTGAGCTACCTATACATTTAAGAATGATTAATAAAAGCAAGGTTATTATTTAACCAATTATCCCAGTTTAATGTCACAGGTGACCAGATCTTATCCTGCCAGCTTAGGGTGCCCGGTGAGAACCCACCCTGGACAGGATACCATCCCGTCAGAGGGAACACTGACACACATACCCACTCACTCAGCTGGGACCATGCAGACAGGCCAGTTCACCTCAGTGTGCATAGACTTGGGAAGCTCCACGTTGACAGTGTCTATTAACAGAAAGGAATCCATTTTTTTTCTCATCAATGTTTTAATGAAATTTTGAAGAAAATAGCATTATTTGTGGACCTGCTATCTTTAAAAACGATCCCCAACCTACGATGGTTTGACTTACAGTTATTTTATTTTACGATGAGTTTATCAGGACATAACTCCACAAAAAGTTGAGGACCATATCTGGACTCAAAATGGTTTGGCTGAACGATTTTTCTTTTTTTTTTTTTTTAAACAGGAGAGACAGTTAACATTTATTCATATGCAATACTGATTAGGAAATCTCTCTACAAACAGACAATTTTTCAAATTATCAGATTAATTGGGGTATTAAATGCATTTGACTTAATTATTTTTGACTTATGAAGAGTTTATCAGGACATGTTCCCATTGTAAGTCAAAGAGCATCTGTGTGTTGTGTGTGTGTGTGTGTGTGTGTGTGTGTTTGTAGAGCAAGTGTTTAGTACTCAAAAAAGTACCTGGCACATGTAAGTAGTGGCAATATTTAACTGTTACCTAATAAAAATAGTAAATACATTATTAACCAGAAAGTATGTAGTTTTATGCTGCACTTTTTGGAACAATACAGAGCTATGGATACAGAATTATATCAAAGGAAAGATATGACTTCTGCAGTCTCCCTGCATGTAGCTCAAATGCCACACTTTGCAGGCTCATCTCTTCAGATCTAGATCCAACTACAAAAGCTACACAATGACAAGTGGAGTTTCTCTACAGCTTGTTCTAATTCCCTGGTGCTTGTCTCCAACTCTTACTGAGTCAAACATTGGTCGATATCATCTCTGAGTTAAGCTTGAAACAAACATTCTCTACTGCTTCTCTTTCCAGCTTCCAAATGAGTTTAATGAAAATCTAATCTGTTATATAAAAGCAAGGCACCCACAAAAACTTATATTTTATAGCTATTGTTGTGGGACTCATCTCAATATTGTGTAATCAAATCACATTGAAGAAATTTGGGACCTGAGGCTGATGTAAGATTGCAGCGGCCATTCATAACCCCTTATTCTATAATTTTGTGTTGCTGAAAGAGTCTCGTTTTCCTGCATTGACTGTTTATTATAAGTAAATTATAAACTTGAACTTTTTATGTAACATGGATTTATCTGTGCCACAAATTAGAGAATTGCAGAAGATTATGTTTGAAAAAGAAGGATGTTGTGATGGTTCATTTTATGTCGACTGGACTGAGCCATGGGGTGCTGGGATTTGGGTTTAATATGATTCTGAGTGTGTCTGTGAAGCTGTTTGGGATGAGATTAACATTACAATCAGCAGACAAAGAAAAGCAGATTGTCCTCCCCAGTTTGGGTGTGCTTCATACAGTCTGATGATGGCCTGAACAGAACAAAAGGCTAAGGGAGAAGGAATTGCTCTCTCTGCCTGTCTTTGAGCTAGAACAATGAACTTCTCTTGGCTTTTAACTCATATCCAGGTTGAAGCTTACGCTCTCCTGCTTCTCAGTCCTTGGATTCAGGTGGAAACTATACCATCAGGTCTCCTTGGACTATACCTTGCTGCTGCAAATCTTGGGACTTCTCAGCCTCCACCATCACATGAGCTAATTCCCTATAATAAATCTCATGATCTGTCTATCTAAAGATAAATAGGTGAAAAGAGATTTATTATAAGGAATATGATATGTGTGTATATATACATGTATAAAACTGTTGTTTTGTATAATAGAAATATTATATATGTTAAGTATAATATATAATATGTGTGTAATAATATAGCATATATTATGTAATATATTATATATGATATATTATAAAATAGTATTATATGTAATATATGACATACATGTGATATTTTATATATGGTATATATATAATATATATAGACCTCCTATTGCTTCTGTTTCTGTAAAGAACCATGAATAACCATGTTCTGCTCTTGGTTAATATTCCTTCTATCATGCTTTTGAAAGAAACTGCTTTTTAAATTTCATTCCTATAACTTTTGCCTCCCTTAAGCACCAACACTATGCCCTTCTTTTTGGATTTAGGAGAATTCCTACCTTGTGTCACAGTGGTTGGGAAGCTCAGACAAGAGTTTGTTCAACCCAATGACAGTAAATAGGGCCTTGCTTCTGCCATCTTTACTTTATTTCTTTATTCTCACTGCTATACTATAGGTTATTAACCTGTTTTGCTAATCTCATTGTACACATCAAATTCTGGTTTTGGAAAAGTGAGAGTGTAGTCAATAAATAACTTGGGTTAACCTATAGACCCAGGTCTCATCTGTAGCTACCTTCAGTCAGGGATTTTCCATGAAAGAAACTAGTGGACAATTTTTTGGCTGGCTTTTTACCCTCTGTTTTCCACTCCACCCATTGGTTTCTCCCCCATAGTAGAACTGAATAATGAATAAAATAGTATGATTTGAAAATCCCTCACCATCTGACAGTACCTGAAGCATCACCAGGTTCTCTTATAATTATTTTTAACTGTAGGCTCAACAGATATATCGGCTTATCTCCTCCTGCCAAGTTCCTGAAAGACAAAACATAGCAATTACTGTTAAAGGAAAGAATTACAAAAATCATGCATCTTTAATGAAAGACACAGGAATAGAAATATTATTATCCAGCTCAGATGATTCCCAGTTTGAGTGTCTTATGGGGCTTTCCTGCCAGTAATTCTGGGGAGAGTAGAAAGAGTTCTGGACAGGTGAGTCAAGATCCTGGGATTCCAGGCCTGTGCCTGCATTCAAACAACTAGATGACCTTGGAGAAGTCAATTACTCTTTGTGATCTCAGGTTATCCTCTCTAAGTTGTAGGGTATGGAACACATCATAATTACATAAGGATTTTTATGAACCAAAAAATAAAATTACAAGTTCTACAAAATATTATAAAACTTCCTGATTTCTTAATATCAGTAACAGGAAAATAGAAGCATTTGTCAAATTAAAGATTGAGGATTAATGGAAAGTCAGAAATAAAAGAAATTTCTCAAGCATCAAACACAGATAAAATAACCCATTACTATAAAATGAACAATTTCATATGGTAAAAATCTTAAGGGAGGTGGGGAAAAGATGGCAAAAATAAGTTTTGTCTTTCAAGAGAATGTAATAACATCCACTGAGCACCCAGTATCTGTTTGTGCGGCTTTACAGCTTCTTTTCATTAAACCTCCTCTGCTGCATCATGAAGCAATCATTGCTGCCCCCATTTTACAGATGAGAAAGTTGAGGCTCAAGGAGGTTAACTACGTCACAGAGTTATATGGCTCCTCAAAGGCAAACTCAGATTCCACATAGGCCTGACTGCAAAGCCTCTATCCCACAGGGCTGGCTCCAGACTACAAGGTTTCCTTAGTTAGGACACTAGTGATTAGGGAGAATTCATACCCACGGTGAAATCTTAGAAGGTTATAGGTGAAACTTACTAAGTGAAGAATATAAATGTTTGAACACAATAACTAAGAAAATTTCATGAAGGCTATGTTAAGCAGGTCGATGAAAATATTTCAAATTGTATATAAAACCAGCACATTGTACTCCATGATTGCATTAATGAACACAGCTATGATTTAATAAAAAAAGAAAAAGAAATAAACAAATTATAATTTAAAGGCACAAATAGAATCTGCTCTTTTAAAGGATCCTTACATAAGGATTTTTATGAACCAAAAAATAAAATTACAAGTTCTACGAAATATTATAAAACTTCCTGATTTCTTAATGTCAGTAACAAGAAAATAGGAGCAGTTGTCAAATTAAAGATTGACATGGAACAGAATTTGAAAGCAGAGGACATGGATTTTAGGCCTTGTTTTAACACTGGCAGAATACAGTCATGACTGCAGGTTTGAATAAAGAATTGCTGGACATCCTTCTTGAGGGTGGCACAGAGGGTAAGGAAGCAGCCTCCAATCTGCAAAGCTAATTCTATTTGGGTTCTTTTTAGCAAAGAAAGTGTTTCTAGGCCAGGCACAGTGGGTCACACCTGTAATCCCAGCACTTTTTGAGTCAAAGTGGGACACTCCCTTGAAGCCAGGACTTTGAGACAAGCCTAGACAATACAGGGAAGACCCTGTCTCTACAAAAAAAAAAAAAATATATAGTAAAGTTAGCAGATGTGGTAGCTTGCACCTGTAGTCCCAGAAACTCAAAAGGCAGAAGCAGGAGGATCACTTGAGACCTGGAGTTGGAGGTTGCAGGGAGTTATGATTGTTGAGACAGCAGGTGTTGCAGTAGACAAAGGGTTTAATTCCACAGAGCACTAAGTGGTAAGATGGGAGGAACCTCTCAAATCCACCTCCCCCAAAATTTGGGACAAAAAGTTTTTTAACAACAGTTTGATGGGCAAAAAGCTAGACAATTTGGTCTGCTAATTGGCCAGATTTGGGGCAGAACCATGGAGGTATAGAAACTGTCTTCTCTGGAGACCAGATTCTTGGGTGGGGGGTCACAAGACTAGTTGAGTTAGTTCCTGCATATGAGCCACTGGTCTGGGTGGAAGATACCTCAAAAACTAGCCTTAGGTTTCACAAGACTGATGTTATCTACAAAGAAAGTTAAGAACCAAAGGTTAGGTGACACCAGACTAGTAATTATAGAGAAGCAAACAAGGGGACAATGACTAATTATTACCAAGTAAATGAGGGAACATTAGCTGATCATTATCACTATTTTTAGCTAGGTCTGGACCTTCACAGAGGCCCTTACCCCAGTTCTCACCTTGCACCTCCTTATTGATTTGTAAAGGGCGGTTTCAATTTTGCACCACGGCACTCTAGTCCAGGCAAGAGTGTGAAAAGAAAAGAGAGGAGAGGAAAGAAAAGAGCTTCCAGGTTGCTGAGCACATGGAGGTGCTGGAGGGTGTGCTCAGGAAGGGCACAGAAGCTTCTCCCTTCATACTTTTCCTGTGCATCTTTTCTTCTGGCCGTTCGCCTGCATCTTTTGTAATATCTAAGGTGTCTTACAGATCTACTGTACAACATGGTGATTATAATTAATCACAACATATTGTATACTTGAAAATTGCCAAAAGAGTAGATTTTAAGTGTTATCAACACAAATACATCACTACATATAAAAATATATATACAATAAAGTATCTTACAAATTCAAACACTCTGATGTAATCTGAATTAGCAGTCTTTCTTAACTCCTCTCAACTCCAACTCCCGACTCCAAGAATGAAGAGGGAATTCACACCTGCCCCTGATTTGGGCCTCCATCCTCAAAAATCCAGCATCTCCAAGAATTGATTTCAGGTATATCTCCGAAAATCAGGTTCTAAGGCCAAGGGAACATATTTAGTTTTTGCATCTCCTATACCAGGCACTGTGGTGTACACAAAGCAATTATTCAGTCGGGTTGCTGCGGAATGTGTAAATGAATCTCTGAATTCCATTTTTTCTGCACCCAGGTACAGTGTCAGCTATATAATTTATGGGACCTGGGACAAAATGCAAAATTGTGACCCCTTGTCCCAACCAAGAAAACCCCTTTGTTCTGTAGTCTCTCCCTTGGCTCATCCGTGTCATTTATTTGCTGTTTAATATCATCGTAAGTGAATAAAAAGTAAATACTTAAATTATTACCAAGAAATTTATTATTCATTTTTATATTGTATGATGTTTGTTTTTAAATGCGACTATCAGATTCAAACAATACAGGTTGCGTGCCCATGAAGTCTTCTCATCCTGGGTACGGTCCAAACAAATCAAGGAATAAATGACAAAATTCAAGCCTAACATGAACTTAGACAACAGTAGAAAGCAGAGTCAAGAAAATCTACATGTTATAGGCAGAGGGCATTGCAGAATAGCTTTCTTCAATTTGCAATAACACAGTGAAAACATTTCAATTAACTGATAGCAAATTTATTCCCATGGAGATAATGTCCTTCCATAGTAAGTAAAACATTCAAGCAAATGAGTTTCTACCTTCTTTGAGGAAAAAAAAAAGAGAACAGGTGAGCATAGAGAAATAGAAATTCTTTGTATTTTATTGATACAAAGAATTATGAAAAATGGAGAAAATTTCTGGGTTTTATTTACTCATATTCTATTCTACCGCTGTGCATGCAAGAGGTTGGCAGGATATTGCATCATAATTATGGATTCCTCTAGCAGATTGAGTATAAATGTTTTCTATTGTTCTGAAACTTTTGCAAGCCTGTGAGCTCTAAGATTGCATCACATACAGAAAAAGGGCAAGAACTAATTGCATTGCATATTTATACCTCTATGATTTCTGCCATTACCTATGTAATTCCCTGTGGGTTCTAATTAGATCAAGCAGGACTGGGGGAATAAAATTTAAGCAATTTCAAATAAATATGGGGTTTGCTACCACCATGAAATTTGGCTAAACGCTAACCTAACAACTACAACTTACAACTGGTTCTCTCCACTTCTGAAAACAATGGATAGCTTTTTGTTGTACTTAGATTTAACCAAGTATAACAGCTTCCTAAATAATACCAACCAAGATGGTTTGCATTTTGCATTTTCTTGAAATTAGAGGGGAAAGAATTCTATTTTGAATATAATTTTTGTTGGGCTATAAAGCAATATCTGTGAAGATAATATCCAATAACTTCCCTGCTCTCTTTCCTCTCTCCTTTTATAATCTATATTACCCAATATCTTTACCTTTTAATCCTGTGCAAACTATAATGAATGGGTGCTTAGGAAAAGATTTTCCTGAAGGGTCATACTCTGGGAAAATGAGCTTAATTGCTCTAGGCAGAATCAGTTATTTAAAGTTTAGAAAAATAATCTTTTTTTTTTAATTTTTAAGTGAAAGCAACTAAAACTTCTCTTAACATAAACAAGAGAGTCTCTCCCTTTCCCCATCACCTCATTATTAATTCATCTGGCTTCAGAATCTCTGTTCTAATCAGGGAGCTGGTTTCTGCTGCTGCACTTACAATCAGCATGATGCCAACACAGCCTCATGCAATCACCCGCCTCAAAGCTGCAGATGACTCCTAATGAAGGGATTCATTGGGATGGCAACTGGAATGCTAAGACCCAATGTGCAGTGTCTAACGGCCAGGGCTCAAGGACTCACACTGGCCTTTCTCTCCCTAGACATCTATCCAGTCTTAATCTTGGGGAAGGTCAATAAAAACATGGAAAAGGGAGACCCAAAAAAACTTCCAGAGAGGATCTGAGGAGACAGCTAGACCAGAGGCCACATCTGGCACCCAAGGACTGAATGAAGGCCACAGCCACATTTTGCTTCCCACCTTCCCATAAATAAATAGTATTTCATTAGTGACTAACATTTAAGTATTGGAAGCATTTACTTAAAACTCCAGGATGTCAGCTTCTTTCAAAAACTCGTGTGTTCTGTAAATAGGGGGCCTTCATTCTGGTGTGTTAAAAAATCACATTAATTTCTGAATGGAACATAACACTACCCACTGAGCCACAGGCACCATCCAAGGTGACCATCTTTCAAGAAGAAAAAGAATCTTCATTGGCTTCATCCCACCTTACCAGGCTGGCTCATTGTTTTACCTCCCTGGTTCCTACAGAAATGTCAGTTTTCCCCTGAATCCAAAATCCAGTGTTCTCAAAGTAGATCCTTTCTCCAAGTTTCCCCAGCTGATGGTTAGCCTAGTCTAAAATACCAGAAAAGCAGGCAGCCAAAAAGAGAGAGTGAAAGAAGTAATGCTGACGCTTCTTCAAAGGATTTACATCCTGAAACTGAACTAATGGAAGGATTAGGCGTCATCCTATCCTATGCAAAATGTTTTTCTTGGGCACCCACCCTGTACCTGAAAGAGCTTGAGGAACTGGAGATAAAGGCAGTAACAAGTAAAGACAAGACCCCTGCTTTCACCCAACTTCCTTTCTCTGTGAGACAGGCAGTGATCAACTAAAAAATAAATATAAGCTGCATCTGGTAAACAGTAAGTTCTAAGAGACTGAATATACAAATGGACAGAGTCCAGACTGTATATAAAAATAGAACCAGCCCAGGTAGCCCATCTACTATCTATAGCAACCAGTCCAGGATGCCAAACAATAGACCAGGAAATGATCAGCCCCAAATGGTCAAAATTTGATTTATAAATTACAGCTTCTCTAATTTCTGTCCCTACTTCCAGCTTAGAACCAATTGGGAAAAGTTAAATGTACACCCCTAGCCAATCACATGGGATGCTCTGCTTCTAGTTGGCCACCTACAGCTTCCCCATGCCAAGAGCTTTCAACCGGGGCACACCTGAGCCTTCCTTTTTCTACTCTCAAGTTTTCCCACTCCTCTGCCTGCCACTGAATCTCTGCCCAATACAAGTGATGATGCCAGAACCTGTGGCCAATATTGTCAGTGTCCTTATCCCCTGATCCCCTCACCATGTCCGTGCAAGTCAACCTGAACTCCAGCTCTTCTCCAGACCAGAAGGGACTGCAATGAATGCAACCTCCCACAGCTTCCATGCCCTTTCTCCTCACCCACTCCCCCCACCCACAGCATTCCTATTCTACATGGCACACATCTGTGTTACATGTATATATGTTGTGCTGGTATTAATATGCTAGCTACATGAACAAGGAAGGGACAAACATTCTTAACTATACCTTTAAAAAATTTTTTAAAGCCTAGGTTTTTTTTTAGAGAACTGTGCCATATCCAGATGAGGCTTACTGGATCACTCTTCAAAAACATCAGAGTTCAGTTTCGAGAGACAAGGAGACAGAGCGAGTGAAATTGAGTGAGCTAACCCTTTGCAGATGGAGGTGTAACAATGCCACTCCTGCCCCCAGAGGTAGCTCCTTGACGGGAACCATAGAGACAATAGTCTCGCCATTTTGTCTAGGCCTAATCTTAAACTTCTACTCCTTCAAGCCTGCCCCATTTCCCCGAAAGTCAAACTGACCCAGCCTGCATCAAGGGTTGACAACTGCCATGGCAACATATCCTCCTTAGCTTAACGCTCTGCTTCTTCTTAGAAATTTCCCACCCACGACCTTTACCGGAGAACAATCTGTCGTTAGGGATCCTAGCAACCCAGCGGCCTGGACCACGTCAGCTAAGGGCTGCTTCCTTCTTCTTAACCCTATATAAGTTGCATTGTAAAAAATAAAATTTAAGACCTTGATCAGATTATAGACTTGGTCTCCTTCTCCATGTCTGGTTTGTCTCTCTTCCAGGTTGACTTCCCCTTGGGCCCTTGTTGAACACCCCGCTGGCCGGGGCAGCTCCTATCACATTCAGTCCCTGACAAGTATGTATTCTACCCCTTCCTCACCTTCCCTTCCTATTTCATCTAAATTTATTATTTGTTGATATTTAAACAACAAATTGTAGCATAATTGTATTTTTCTGCCTTCCTTCCAAAAGGTTGAGGCTCTTTCCATTTTCTTTTTATTTAATCTTTTTATGTTTATCATTTAAGATCAGAAATTTGCAGACTTTTCAGCAGTATGTGGTGGCTGATTGGTAGGCCTCCAAAAGATAAGTCTACATCTTAAACCCTGGAATTTATGAATGCTATGTTATGAATGCTTTCACCCATTTGGGGAAAAAAATTCTTATTAAAGATGTAGTTAAATGAAGGATTATGAGATGAAGAGAGGATCCTGGATTATTCCTGCAAACCCTGAAGGCCATCACAAGCATCTTTATAAAAGAGACTCAGAGGGATATTAGATGAACCTCTCCAGAGGAGAAAGTGATGTGGAATGAACAGAGAGAAGTGGCTATAAGCCAAGGAATGCAAACAGCAAGGAACAGTGTCTCCCCTAGAGGCTCCAAGGAAACATGCCACGCTTTGATACCAGACTTCTAGTCTCCAGAACTGTAAAAGAATAAATTTCTGTCATTTTACAGCACCAATTTTGTGGCAATTTGATATGGCAGCC
This sequence comes from Arctocebus calabarensis, assembly GCA_963573935.1. Lineage (NCBI taxonomy): Eukaryota > Metazoa > Chordata > Mammalia > Primates > Lorisidae > Arctocebus > Arctocebus calabarensis. The sequence goes on from CAUYON010099270.1 coordinate 18,273, forward strand.
ACAGGAAAGTAATACAGCAGAACCTTTCTTTCAAATGAAATCTTACATAAGCCCTCAATATGTAAAATAAATCAAAGGAGATCTATTGTTGTCGAGTGGGGATGGGAAGCAGTAGCCTCCCATCCCTCCTTCCTGAGTGGTCTCTGCCAGCCACCCTCTCCTCTCCCACTCTCCCACTGGCTTGGAACACCGAGGCACACCCCCACCCACCTAGGGGCCCCAAAGCTGCTCTGTGAAACACAGTTTGAAAAAGATTCATTCAAAGCTTTTATCATAGTCACTGTTACAATGCTTTATTCCCTGGACATTTTATTTCATACATCTGTCTTGTTGTTGTTTTAATTGATGGCTTATTTTTTTCTTTCTTTTTTTTTCTTTTAAATTTGAGAATGTTTGGTGGCTGGAGGGTATAAATATTTTGGTTATAGGCCTCATTTTTGTACAGTTAAAGTCAATTTTTTTTTCTTTCTCCTTGCTTTTACATTTAACCAACTCTTGCCTGTGTGTGTGTCTTTTGGAAATCAAGCAGGCAGGTTGCACAGCTGGCTGTCAGTCTCCGAGCCACACCCTCTGGAACCCTGCAGTGCATGACAGTTCATGCTGGGTCCTCTTGCCTATTTTAAACTTGTGATTTGGTGTCACCCTCTCTTCTTCAGCATCCAGTTTTAATCCCTTCTACTCTCCCAGGATTCTTTGGGGGGGCCTATTCCAGAATGTTCCTATCAACTTCATTTAATGTCTTTCAGCCTCAAATCCCTGAGCTTGACCCTGACTTGTGACTTCATGTTATGTACCTCCCTGACACTCTCTTTTCCATTCTAGGTCTGCTGTCACCCTGTTCCAGGCAACACATTGCTGTCCATGGAGGTCAGCAGGGGTTCTTTGTCATCCCTTTTAGGCTTTCTGAATGATTCCTTCAAGCCCCATTTACAGTTGATTCTGGATATTCCAATGCCATTCATAGCCTATCACTTACCTTACAAAAACTCAGTGGATAGGACATGGACTAGCCCAAGAACCAAAGTGCCTCTAATTCACAAATTCTTTTTAGTTGACTCCTGTGGTCAATGATCCTCTATTCAGAGCTCTCTTAGAGTTCAAGTAAAATTCAGGGGTTGGTAGGGACAGAAAGAAAGGATGAGAGAGAATTGGGAATGAGAATGAGACTTTCCCATCAAATAGCCAACTTTGTAATGCAATTTGTGTTCATATTAGCTCATATCCTAAAGGTGGCCTACGCATTCTTCTCAGCATTTTTGTTTGGTTTTAAATGATATAGCACCTGCCCATGCAACTTCTCATGAAATATAAAGGCTCCTCAACTTGCATGAGTTCACCTTCCCAGCTGCCTATAAGTTTGGTCTATGTTATCACTCCAAACTTCTTTGTGTATTCAAAATTCTGATTTTCATTCAACAGCCTAGGGATGATCGACTCAAGCTATCATTTAGTGATGTTCCCTGAGAGTCCACTGTTCTGTTTCAGTCTAGTAAGGTTTATGCAATTGCTTGGATGTTTATTATAATCTGTCCTATTATTTTATTTTAAGAAATGAGTAGAAAACAGAAAAATGAAAGTGCTAATGTAAAAGATAAGAAGCATAGTTCATACCAACTTAATGTAATTGAGACAAAGATGAAAATCACTAAGCAGCCCGAAGACAGGGAATCTTTCACCTTAATCAGATTTTCACTGGACTTGAACAGGTCAATTGAATGTTCAATTAATTGTGAAGGAACAGAATACAATTAAAGAACATGTACCAAATGCTGGCAATAAATCATAAAAGATTGAGTTTAACAAACAAAAGTGTAATTAGGGATTTTATCACTATTTTAGCTCTTTGGGAATGAAACTCCTATCAGTCTATCATCTGACTTTCCACATTCAACCCTTTGTGAAAATTTTCAGAATGTATTATGTATGAAAAAAGAGAACTGCCTATACTTATGGCAAAAAAGACAAAAATACTGCAGGCTAAACTGATGTAAATATAATATCACATACCTAAAAGAAATTTACTTACACTATAAAGCAAATAAAGCTGGAGTGAGGAAACCTAACCATGGACTTCACCAGAGAAGAGACCACTTGAAAAAAAATACAATGACAAAGACCCTGAAAATAAAACAACCTGCACATAAGGTTATTTATGGCCAAGGCATTCGTAAAAGCAAGTCTGGAAACCCAAATGTCTCTATTCAATAGAGAATTGGTTAAGTAGCCTATGATGCAAAATGAAGAAGCATGTTGCCTTTTAGCAGAATCAAGATCTCTGTGAATTAATATGGAGTAACTTCTAGGAATATTGTTAATTAAAAAAACCAAAGTACAAAACTTTATATAGAAACACACACATGCACACACGAGCGCTGGCAACTTGCTTGTTTTACTTTTTTTTTTTTTTAATTGTTAGGGATTCATGCTTGTCTTACTTTTTTTTGATTTTTGTAGAGACAGGATCTTGCTCTATTGCCCAGGCTGGAGTACAGTGGTGTGACCATAGTTCACTGACACCTGGAACTTCTCTTCTCAAGTAATTCTCTCACCTCAGTCTCCATTGTAGCTCAATCCACAGGCTATGTTGCCAAAGCTGATCTTGAACAACTAGACTCAAGAGATCCTTCTGCCTTGGCCTTCCAAAGAGCTAGGATTACAGGTGTGAGCCACTGTGCTCATCCAATTAGCTTATTTTTCAAAGAAACAAACATTAATAATACTTGTTCACAGAGGGTGGTAATAATAGGATGGAGAAGATAGGAACTACTCTAAAATATCATTTTGAGTATAATTTTTATTCTTGAAGCATGCAGGTATTTTCAGTATTTAAAAATTAAATAAAACAGGGGAGGAGCCAAGATGGAAATCTGTAGCTAGCTTTCCTCAGAGGTTCCCGTCCAGAAGGAGAGTTAAAGGACAGAAACTCAGCAAGAAAGCCGATGGTTTGGATCCGAGCCAAAAGGAAAGGTCGAAGAGTGCCCATCAACCCTGCTGGGGCAACCTGAGGCTCCAAGGACACAAACAAAAAGGTAAAGAGCACGGGAGTCCTTTCCCCCATGAGAGACGTTCGCAGTATACTCCATACCTCCATACAAACAAGCGAGCAGAGTTTGGATGTCCTCCCACTCTACCCCGCAGGAGAAACTCTCTAAAAACCAGACTTCCTTCCCCTACTAGGGTGCTGCAGTGCTCTCCAGCCAGGCATAAAACTGTATACACTCTCTACCTGCAAGTCGATGTTCCTGGTGTTCCCCTCCACTCTCACCCCAAGGTCTGGAGGCCTG
>CAUYON010099271.1:0-28169 GCA_963573935.1 Arctocebus calabarensis
CTGTGGTCCCAGCTACTTGGGAGGCAGAGGCAAGAGACTCGCTTGAGCCCAGGAATTGGAGGTTGCTGTGAGCTGTGGTGCCACAGCACTCTATCCAGGGTGACAGCTTGAGGCTCTGTCTCAAATAAAAAACAAAACAAAAAACTATTCTTGCCTAGTCTCCCTTATTAGGTCTTTGTACCCAACTTTGAAGATCACTAACATAAAATTACCTTTTAAAATATGCGTATGTGGCTCAGTGCCTGGAGCACAGTGGTCACAGTGCCAGCCACATACACTGAGGCTGGAGGGTTCGAATCTGGTCCGGGCCTGCTAAACAGCAATGACAACTGCAACAAAAAATAGCCAGGCGTTGTGGCGGGTGCCTGTAGTCCCAGCTACTTGGGAGGCCGAGATAAGAGAATCGCTTAAGCCTAAGAGGTTGAGGTTGTTGTGAGCTGTGACGCCATGGGAGTCTACCCAGTCAACAGTTTGGGACTCTGTCTCAAAAAAATAAATAATATAAAATAAAATGTGCTTATGTAAAAGCCAAAAAAAAGAGTCAGCTAAAAATATATATCTTAACCAAGAAATAAAATAGTGGTACATACAGCAAAAATCTTAATGGCAGGCAAATGATCGCAGCATAGGGAACCCTGCCATGATGAAGAAAGCTTTGACATCAAACAACTAGAAATTTGAATTCTAATCTCTTTACCACTCTGAGCCTCAGTTTCCTTATCTGTAAAATGGCAATAATACCTGCTTCACGTGGTATTTTTAAGGGCTAAATAAAATAATATGTAGAAAAATGCTTTTGTAGACTAAAAAAGTTACAAAGCCTTGTTAACAATTATATAAGCCTATTTCCTCCTCTCCTCCCAATATTAATTGAATAGTAGTAGACACTTCAATAAAGGAATATCTTGCCGTGGTCGTGAGTCCTCAGCCTAATAACCCAGACTTAGAGTTTAAGTCTGGGCTTGGCGCCCATAGCTCAGCAGTTAGGGTGCCTGCCACATACACCAAGGCTGGAGGGTTCAAACCTGGCCCTGGCCTGCAAAAAAAAAAACATGACAAATACAACAAAAAAATAGCTGGGCACTGTGGCGGGCGCTTGCAGTCCCAGCTACTTGGGAGGCTGAGGCAATTGAATCGCTTAAGTCCAAGAGTTTGAGGTTGATGTGAGCTGTGATGCTACGACTCTCTATTGAGGGTGACCTAGTGAGACACTATCTAAAAAAGAGAGAAAGAGAGAGAGTTTAAGTCTGCTTTCAGACCCTGGTGGTGCCTGTGGCTCAACGCACTAAGGTGCCGGCCCCATCTGTCAGAGGTGGCGGGTTCGAACCTAGTCCCTGCCAAAAGCTTCAAAAAAAAAGAAAAAAGAAAAAAATCTGACCCTAAAATTAAATCTATAGCGTTTTATCAATATTTCCTTATTCTCTTGCTAAATATGATTGTGTCTCATACCATAGAGCTTCAGAGAATTCTAAGTTTCATGTCCTCTTCCAGGAAACTGAAGGAAAAAAATACCTCGTACAAAAGCACGTGACTAGTTCCCAAGCCTCATGGGCCTGTCTCATTACACAGCCTCTGCTGGCTGATGCCTCCATTGCCAAGTGTCCTATTTCACGATTGCCACACACATTTGGGTTGTTATTTGATGTTGAGGGTATTATTAAACATTCGAAGATATAAAGTTTTTCCTCATGAATTTAAGACTGAAAGAAAAAAGTTTCAAGTGAAAAACAGTCTTATAGTTCAAAGACTGTGTGTGAATTAAAAGAACAAAGTGATTGAACAAGTCAACATAAAAATGAATAATAGCACCCATCACTTTCTAGAAAAACCAGCAGAAAGCATGAAGGAGGATATAATTGAGGATTTTTGGAATACGTAAATCAAGGATACATGGAGATCTTAAAATATATGTACTCTGTATATGCCCCTCCCTTTGTTATAGTGTTTTTGTATAAAAAATGGGATTTTTGTATATTATTCTGTGATTATACAACATACAGCAACAAATCCCAAGTTCTAACACACAGAAGATTTTTACTCCAGAGCAACACTACAATTTCTAAGCTATGTGATAAAATTGTCAGGTCTGAAGAAGGAAAACAGGTGGTGGGGAAGCTGCTAAAGGCAGAGGGCAGGAACCCAGTTGTAGCGAGGAACCAAAATTTTGGCTTGGGACTATTCCCGGGTCAGCACATACAGTGAGTTACCCCTGGTGACCTCAAAGTAAGCAGGGGAGCATACAATTAACATTGCAGATTTGGACTCCCATGGGAAGGCAGGACAAACTAGAGAATTTATGGGGTTGGTCGATTAAGTTCAAAAACTCATCCTAGAACCTCATTCACTGCTGCATATCGCTGTGGTCAAGGTGCTCTCCTTGGCCATCTGGTGACCATGGTGGTATTCAGCAGTGAGCTATGTCGCACTTTATCTTGGATGAGTTCACGAACTTACTTGTCCCACTTCTTATAAAAGACAGTGGCTGATCAGAGTTTGGGGGTCTCTTCTCCACTCCTGGGTGGGGACCTATCTCACCGTTAGAGATGATGTATATTTATTGCGCTCTACTTTTGTTCTGCAATAAACATGGATATGTGCCATTGCTTTGTGTTCGTAACCACTCTGTCTTCATCTGGGCCCAGTGCTCATTCTTCATCACTGGGAGCCAAACGCCAGAGACTATCTGTATTTCCAGTGGACTTTACAAAATGGCCCCAAAATAAATCTGAAGATTAAGAGTTCATGACTGCCCAAACCTGCCTCATAAGAAATGGTAAAGGGAATTTGTCAATTTAAAATAAAAGGATACTAAAAAGCAACATAAAAGCATGTGAAAATATTAATCTGAATACATACATACATACATACATATATATCTATGTATGAGAGATACAAGGCTCAGCATTAATAAATTTATAGAGAAATGCAGAATACTGGCTCGGTGCCTATGGCTCAATGGGCTAAGGTGCCAGCCACCTACACCTGAGCTGGCGGGTTTGAATCCAGCCCAGGCCGCCAAACAACAATGACAGCTGCAACCAAAAAAATGGCCGGGCATTGTGGTGGGTGCCTATAGTCCCAGCTACTTGGGAGGTGGAGGCAAGAGACTCGCTTGAGCCCAGGAATTGGAGGTTGCTGTGAGCTGTGATGCCACAGCACTCTACCCAGGGGGACAGCTTGAGGCTCTGTCTCAAAAAAAAAACCTGATGAGTGCACTCTTACCTCCCTTGAAGATGCCCCATGTCATATTTTTGTTTTTTGTTTTTTTGTAGAGACAGAGTCTCACTTTGTCGCTCTCTGTAGACTGTTGTGGCATCACAGCTCACAGCAACCTCCAATTCCCAGGCTCAGGCGATTCTTCTGCATCAGCCTCCCGAGTAGCTGGGACTATAGGTGCCCGCCACAACGCCTGGCTATTTTTTTGTTGCAGTTTGGCCAGGGCCAGGTTTGAATCCACCACCCTCAGTATATGGGTCCGGTGCCTTACCCACTGAGCCATAGGTGCTGTTATTCTTCATGGCGCAGTGTATGACACATAGTTGATCCTAAAGATATCTTTGCTAGGTAGGCATAGTCTTAGCCCAAACATTACAGGCACCAAGAAAATTACTATTGAATAAATAATGATGAGTGTTCTAGAAATACTCACTGAGCTACAGTGATCAGTTGACCTGGTGGTCACACCATCTCCTGGTTGTGTAAAAAGTCATCATCCTTTGCTTCAAGTGTGCTGTTTCTGAATGGCTCACCAGCACCATCCCTGTAGCCTATGCACTGTAAAACCAGTCCCTCCTGCTAGGGAGTGAGGGACCACTTATTCTGATTGTCCAGAAACTTTCAACAGTTTGCGATTTCATGATTCTTAAAATTATGAATCCACACCAGATATGATGGCTCATGCCTGTAATCCTAGCACTCTAGGAGGCTGAAGTGGGTAGATTGCCCAAGCTTGGGAGTTTGAGACCAGCCTGAGAAACCAGAGAGACCATGTCTGTACTAAAAATAGAAAAATTAGCCAGGTGTTTTGGCGGGTACCTGTAGTCCCAGCTACTCGGGAGACTGGGGCAAGAGGATGGCTTGAGCCCAAGAGCTGGAGGCTGCTATGAGCTATGATGTCACAGCACTCTACCCAGGGTGATAGAGTGAAAAAAATAAAGAATTATCAATCGAGATGATGAAAAAGCCAAAATCTGTCACTTAACAGCCAAGTGCTGAATGAAGAAGTTGCAGTTTGCCTTATTAATTTGCAGTGAGGGGCCAGGGATGCCACCTCCACCCTCTGTCTGGGGAAAAGCCAGGCCCACAGGATTTCTCACAGAAGAGAACTTGCCTGGCTTGTGTGGCTTTCTGTGAAGAATGTCTGCTCTGGGAGATGCCTGTTTCTACTGAACCCACACCCGCTGTACTTTCATAGAAATCTATTTCTTCTGGCTCTGTCTGTCCAAGTCATTGCTTTAGTCATATGAGGACTTAAAGGGAATCTGCTAAACCCAGGGTGGTGCCTGGCCATGTGGCACCCCTGGGCCATGAAGGGTCACTAGACAGTAGACTCTGGAGATAGAGAGCGAGGGGTCTGGCCTGATTAGGGGTCATACAGCAGCTCGGCACTGGTCACCTGCATGTGTTCTGTTCTCCTTCAGTTCCTTCTTCATGAGGCAACCACAGCGGTCTTTGCATGTTGCCAATCTAGTGTCACCACCAGCATCTGCATCCTGAGAGACCCAGCAAGAAGCAGACCCTCCTCCCCATAAGGATTTAACTGAAGGAAGTTAATGCAGACTACAACAGGGCTACAACAGGGAATCCACATGGGAACAGCAGGCACCCCAGGACTGGCAAGGAGCATTACTCCCCCTGTAAGCGTGACAGGTCAGAGGGAGATGGGAGGAGGAGATTCTGGAAGCTGGTGAGAGCTGTGGCCCTGAAAGAGGGGCCGCCTAACAGGAGCAGCAGCTATAAGGGACCAAGGACCACAGCCACTAATGCTATCCCAGCCCGGCAGGGAGAGAAGAGAAATAAATACTCCAAGCTCTGTTCCTGCTTTTCCATCTATTACTGTTGCCTTCCTTTGGCCAAACTCAGCCAGAAGCCAGACGACACAGGAACTCAGGTGACAGCCATAAAAAAGATCTTCCTTCCTGAGCACTGAGCAGGGTAGAGAATGGCAGAGACTGGATCTGAGGGTGAGGACAGTAAATGCTTTACCACAGGAATAGATCATTAAAGGGCTGCTTGTTCTCATGGTAAGGATGAAAAGTGCTAATATACCACCATGGCCCTGTGTGGCCTGGCCTCTGGTGACCTTACAGCCTCCTGCTCCCCATCCCCACTCACTCCTGGCTCTGGCCACACTGGCCACAGTTCATCCTGTGCCATTCCTTAGCCTGGTGTTGCACGTACTGCACCCTCAGCCTGTAGCGCCTTTCCCCCACTCTTCCTCTGGCTAGCATCATTATCACTTCCTCAGAGAGGCCCTCCCAGATTCTCCCTGTCCATATGAGGTCCTTTTCTTATTCTGTCATAACTCTCCCCATTCCCTTTCTTTCTTTTTTTTTTTTTTTTAAGACAGTCTCACTTTGTCGCCCAGGGTAATTTGCCAAGGCGTCATAGCTCATAACAACCTCAAACTCCTGGGCTCAAGCAATTCTCTTGCCTCAGCCTCCCACATAGCTGGTACTATGGGCACACACACTGCACTAGGCTAATTTTTGTGTTTTAGAGAGAAAGGTCTCGATCTTGCTCAGGCTGGTCTCAAACTCCTGACCACAAGCAGTCCTCCCACCTTGTCTTCCCAGAGTGCTAGGATTATAGAGGTAAGCCACTGTGCCTGGCCACGAATGTTTTTTAATTGATAAACTCTTTATTTAAAAAATTAGCCTACACTGGCTTAGCACCTGTAGCTTGAGAGGCTAAGGCGCCAGCCACATACACCAGAACTGGTGGGTTCGAATCCAGCCCGGGCCTGCCAAACAACAATGACAACTACAACCAAAAAATAGCTGGGTATTGTGGTGGGCACCTGTAGTCCCAGCTACTTGGGAGGCTAAGACAAGCTAATCACTTAAGCCACAGGAATTAGAGGTTGCTGTGAGCTGTGACACCACGGCACTCTACCCAGGGTGACAGCTTGAGGCTCTGTCTAAAAAAACAAAAAGAAAAGAAAAAAAATTATCCTGCAATAGGAAAAGAAACAGTAGAAATACTCACAAGTTGAGGTTTTTATAGAGGTCGAATGCAATAAATACACTTGAAGAAAAATTAAGCCAGGCTTGGTAGCTCTCACTGTACTCCCAGCCCTTGGAGAGACTGAGGTGGGAGGATCTCATGAGCACAGGATGTCAAGATCAGCGTAGGCAACGTAGTGTGAGACCCATCTCCACAAAAACAGGAAACTTAGCCAGGCATCGTGGCAGGCACCTGCCTGAGCCCAGGAGTTTGAGGTTGTGGTGAACTAGGATGATGCCATGGTACTGTCTCCAGGACGACAGAGTGAGACTCTATCTCCAAAAAAAAAAAAAGAAAAGAAATACATAAATAAAATTAAAACAAATTTTTTTAATGTTAACTTCTTACTCTCCCGTTTACATCACCTCATACTGTTGTTATGTAAACAGTGTAATCACTTGACTCTTAATACTCCAGCAGGCACCATGGCCTTCCTGCTCACTTTTAGAAATCATCTGCCCAGAGGCCACTGAGTCTGAATTTGGTCATTAGAAAGTCACATCCAAAAAATTCATCAAATCTCCAAACTTGACTCATAAGCAAATCTTCTTTCCTTCCCAGCTTAGGGCTGCTTCTGCCTAGAAGCCTGGGTGGATAGGGAGCTTGGTACCTCTCCCGTTTCTCCAGATTGTGCTTCTCCACCACCCAGCCCTGCTGACTACTGGGTTCTGACCCATCCGAGGTCAGAGGGCAGGGAGGTACCACATGCCCTGTGGTCATAGCTGGCCATCTGCTGTTCTGTCTGCTCACTGCATCTCACAGGCAGGGTGGGGTAGGGAGAGAGGGCCTCCCCTCCCAGCTTTTTCCATAGGCTGCTTCCCTGCTTTGTAGTTTACATAGAGGGTCATGGAATTCAAGAGTTTGGGGGAACACGTTTTTAAATCATTTTGTTTTTACATTTTCAATGAGCTGCTATCTCGTTTCTATCATAGCTGCTATCTCGTTTCTATGATATCTCTGTCATAATAACTAAAGCAAGAAAAGTCCCGTTCTATTTTACAATGAACTTTCAAGGTAACCCCTGTTAAGATGATGTACACAGTATATAAACATTCCATATCAGTCACATATTCCTGCCATAACGCTGTGTAACAAAGCACCCTAGAACTCAGTGGCTCACAAACAGCAACATATCTTTCTGGTCACACATCTGCAGGTCCATTAGGGTCTGGCTAGATATGGCTCCAGGTATCCCTTATCCTTCGGGGACCAGCAAGAGACCTGTCAACCTGTAGCTCACTTGGGCATGGCAGGAGCACAGGAGGCGAGCCCAGCCCCCCATGCACATACAGTTCAACCCTTTGTTTGAAAGCCATTGGCCAAATCAAGTCACATGATCAGACTAAAGGTCAGCAAGGTGGGGGTATACCTGCAGTTGAAGGTGGGGAGGAGGGAGGAATTTTTGCTGAATAGTAATCTGATCCACCACACAGTCTATGTGTACATAAACCAAGAATGATATTAAACAATAGTTGGGGAATTATCTTTTGATGTCAGATGTTCAAACATCTACTATACAGAAAGTAAAAATATATATGTGTGCCCCAAGACTTTTAATTAAATTTCTAACCTAGTAAGCCAACAACTTTTAATTAGACATCTACTTCCCTTCTTCAAAAGTAAATTCCTATTTTTGATTATATATTGTCTTTCCAACGCATCTTAGTGTGTTTCTTCCCACCATCTAAATGATTTCTCCTTCCTCAGCATGGCTGTGACCCGATCCAAAGATGCTCCTCCTTTTGGCCCCCCAATCCCCAGTGGAACCACATTCCGAAAGTCTGATGTCTTCAGAGACTTCTTGCTAGCCAAGGTGATTAACGCTGAGAATGCTGCACACAAGTCTGACAAATTCCACACCATGGCCACCAGGACCCGCCAGGAGTACCTCAAGGACCTAGCTGAGAACTGTGTCTCCAACACACCCATTGACTCCACTGGCAAATTCAACCTCATCTCCCTAACCTCCAAGAAGAAGGAGAAAACAAAAGCCCGGGCAGGTGCTGAGCAGCACAGTGCAGGGGCCATCGCCTGGAGGGTGGCGGCTCAGGACTATGCCCAGGGGGCAGAAATTGATTGCATTTTGGGAATTTCCAACGAGTTTGTGGTGCTTCTGGACCTACGAACCAAGGAAGTGGTATTCAACTGCTACTGCGGGGATGTCATTGGCTGGACCCCAGATGCTTCAACACTCAAAATCTTCTATGGGCAAGGGGACCACATCTTCCTCCGGGCCACAGAAGACTCCATGGAAGACATAAAGGAAATTGTGCAGAGACTCAAGGTAAGGGGGAACCAGGCAGTGCTGTAGTAGTGTGCGTGGTTCTGGTTTTAGGAACATCTTCCCATACCCAGTCAGTTAGGCCTTAAGACACTAATTAGCCTCAAGAAAGTCAGAATTATCACTTACACACTAGAGGTCTGGCAGGTCAGGCATGGGTTCTTTCTGGGGAAGGTTTAGGCCAGGGATCGGAAGTTCTCCAGCCCATTACTATGGAAGGACAAGAGACATACTTACTAAATAACCCTAGAACTTTGTAGAAAGCATAAATTTAAGCTTATGTTAAAAATGTAAGAGGCTGGGTGGCACCTGTGGCTCAACGGAGTAGGGTGCCCGCCCCATATGCCAGAGGTGGTGGGTTCAAATCTAGCCCCGGCCAAAAAAAAAAAAGTAGGAGGTTGGTGTGGTGGCTCATGCCTATAATCCCAGCACTTTGGCAGGCTGAGGTGGGAGGATCACTTGAGCCCAGGAGCTGGAGACCAATCGGAGCAACATAGACTCTGTCTCTACAAAAGATCAGAAAACTACCTGGGCATGATTGGTGCATGCCTGTAGTTACAGCTACTCAGGAGGCTAAGGTAGGAGGATCAGTGGAGCCCAGGAGTTCAAGGCTGCAGAGCTACAGTGAGTTATGATAAAGCCAATCTACTCCAGCATGGGCCAAAGAGCAAGATTCTGTCCTTCCCTCCAAAGAAAGAGAGAGAGAGAGAGAAAGTACTTTCTAGAAGAATTAAAATGGGCTCGGCACCTGTAGCTCAATGGACTAAGGTGCCAGCCACGTACACCTGAGCTGGTGGGTTCGAATCCAGCCTGGGCCCGCCAAACAACAATGACGGCTGCAACCAAAAAATGGCCGGGCATTGTGATGGGTGCCTGTAGTCCCAGCTACTTGGGAGGCAGAGGCAGGAGACTCACTTGAGCCCAGGAATTGGAGGTTGCTGTGATCTGTGATGCCACAGCACTCTGTCCAGGGTGACAGCTTGAGGCTCTGTCTCAAAAAAAAGAAAAAACAGAGAAAAAGAAAAGAACAGAATACACATTCTTTTCATCAGCCTATGGAACATCCTCCAAAATTGATCACATCTTAGGTCACAAGTCTAACCTCAGCAAATTTAAAAGGATAGAAATAATTCCTTATGTTTTCTTGGACCATCATGGAATAAAAGTTGAACTCAGTAACAATAGGAATCTGTATTTTCTTACAAAATCACGGAAACTAAATAACCTCATGCTGAATGATAGCTGGGTCATAGATGAGATTAAGAAGGAAATTACCAAATTTTTGGAACAAAACAATAATGACACGAATTACCAAAACCTCTGGGATACCAGAAAGGGAGACCTAAGAGGGAAATTTATATCATTGCAAGACTTCCTCAAAAGAACAGAAAGAGAGGAAGTCAACAACTTACTGGGACATCTCAAGCAACTGGAAAAGGAATAAAATTCCAACCCCAAACCCAGGAGAGGAAAATAAATAACTAAAATTAGAACAGAATTAAATGAAATTGAAAACAAAAGGATTATACAACAGAGTAATCAATCAAAAAATTGGCTTTTGAAAAGGTCAATAAAATAGATAAACCTTTGACCAACCTAACCAGAAATAAAAGCATGGCATCCTTAATTTCATCAATCAGAAATTATAAAGGTCAAATAACAATAGACTCCTCAGAAATTAAAAAAAATCCTTAATGACTATTACGAAAAAGAAATATTATAAGAAAGTGCAGGGAAAACTCTTGAAGGAATCAGCTTGGGTGAATATTTTATGAGGAGGACTCCCCGGGCAATTGAAGCAATATCAAAAATACATTACTGGGATCAGATCAAACTGAAAGGCTTCTGCACTTCTGAGAACACAGTAAGTAAAGCAAGCAGACAGCCCTCAGAATGGGAGAGGATTTTTGCAAGTTTTATTTCTGACAAAGGTCTAATAACCAGAATCCACAGAGAAATCATACTTATTAATAAGAAAAGAACAAGTGATCCCATTTCATTGTGGGCAAGAGACATGGACAGAAGCTTCTCTGAAGAAGATAGGCACAATGTCTACAGAAACATGAAATAATGCTCATCATTTTTAATCATCAGAGAAATGCAAACCAAGAAATATCATCTAACTCCGGTAAGAGTAGCCTATATCACAAAATCCCAAAATTACAGATGTAGGTGTGTATGTGGAGAAAAGGGAACACTTCTGCACTGCTGGTGGGAATGCAAACTAGTACATTCCTTTTGGAAAGAAGTTTGGAGAACACTCAGGGATCTAAATGTAGATGTGCCATTTGGTCCTGCAATTCCTCTACTAGGTGTATATCCAAAAGACCAAAAATAACTTTGCAACAAAGATATTTGGACCATATTGTTCACTGCAGCTCACTTCATAATTGCCAAGTCATGGAAGAAGCCCAAGTGCCCATCAACCCATGAACAGATTAATAACTTATGGTATATGTATTCCATGGAATACTATGCAGCATTAAAAAAAGATGGAGACCTTACCTCTTTTATTTTTACATGGATGGAGCTTGAAAATATTCTTCTTAGTAAAGTATCTCAGGAAAAAAAAATATCCAATGTACTCTGTACTACTATGAAACCAATTTATAATCACTCACACTTTCATATGAAAGATGAATCACAACTATAGCCCAAGATGAAGGAGGGAAGAGGAGGATGCGAAGGGAGGGGAGTGCTTCAATAGAGAGAGGGTATAATGGTGGCACCACACCTATGGAGCACATTGCCCTGGTACAAGTCAAATCTATCAAGTATAGAACATAAGCGTCTTAACACCATGATTAAGTAAATGAGGTGAAAGCTATGTTAATTAGTAGGATGTAAGCACTCCAATTTGTACAAATAATCAACACATTGAATTGCACAAAGGCATAAAAGTATTAATGATCTATGTATATGTAGATCATGAATAAGAAAAAATAGATTGCTGAGTTTCAGGTATTCTGTTAGAAGCTATAGAAAATGGACTAATGCTTGGGTGGCACCTGTATCTCAAAGGAGTAGGGTGCTGGCCCCATATACCAGAGGTGGCGGGGATCAAACCCAGCTCTGGCCAAAAAAAAAAAAAGAAAAAGAAAAAGGAAAAGAAAATGGACTAATACATTAATACACCCATTCAAAAATTTCACCTATTTTCGAGTAGGGCACTGGCCCCATATTCCAAAGGTGGCGGGTTCAAACCCAGCCTCGGCCGAACTGCAAAACAAAAATAGCCGGGCATTGTGGTGGGCCCCTATAGTCCCAGCTACTCGGGAGATTGAGGTGAGAGAATTGCCTAAGCCTAGGAGTTGGAGGTTGCTGTGAGCTGTGTAATGCCACGGCATTCTACCAAGGGCGATAAAGTGAGACTCTGTATCTCCAAAAAAAAAAAAAATCACCTATTTTTATTGGTTTATTTATCCTTATATATTCTCGATGGTAATGCCCTCCAGGCAAAGACCACCAGGAACACCCCTATAATTGAAAAAATTGAATTTATTTTTCATTGCAGCAAAAGAATACACACCAAGGAGAACCTTAGGACATCTCAGTATGAGGGTGCTAGAAAATACTTAATATTTTGGTTTGGTTTGGAGAGGGTTTATGGAAGTGACACTTTTCTCTGGACTGGATGCTGTTAGAAAACAGGGCTAATTCTATGAATAAAATGTCTTAACAAATATTTTCTATATAGAGGGTAGACTCATGATTAATGCTTTTTGTATCCTGTTTAAGAAATCTTTGTGAAGCCTAACATCACAAAAGTATTCTCCTATATTTTCCTCTAACATCATAATTGTTTTAGCTTTCAAATTAAAATCTATGATCCATACTGAATTTTTGGGTATGCTGAGAGGTAGGGGCAAATGTTCATTTTTCAATACAGATATCTGTTGTGTCCCAGGATTGAGCCACTACACCACAGACTGAGAGTTCCCCAAGCGGGGACTTTTCCCCATCATCTGGGGTCCACAGACAAAGGGAAGGACAGCACAAAAAATTCACACACATACACACACACACACACACACACACACACAGAGTTTGTTTCTTGTGACCCAGAGAGTCAGACACTGTATCAGCCTTTAGTAAGGCAGATGGGCACCGCCAAACCGAATTCTCAAGAGCCTTTTGTTGGGGTTTTGTGGGTGTGCACATAGAAAGTATAAAGTGAGAAGGTATCAGTTTCATGTTTTGATTAAACAGCCGGTGTTTTATTCAAGAGAGCTATCAGGGTGAAGGACAGTGGAGCACTAAATCAGGGATCAAATACTACCATTGTGACTTAATAAGGGAAGGTTACAGTCGACTGGTTAGGTAGCTATGACTCGGGGTATTTGTCAGCTGCTTTCTAACTTCATTGATATTCTGACTCTACTATACTGCTGATTTCTATCTAGACATTTCCCAGACTAGCGTCTCACCTACTCCACTGAACATTCTGAACTCTCCATCATAGGCGTGCAAAGCAGGAGGGAGCATGGAGGCCCTGAAGCATTCCCCGCTGGCTCTAGTCCTGATACCTCATTGAACCAATAACATCCATTAAAATAACTATTCTTCTCCCCTTGTCAACTGTGGTGTGCCTTTGTCATAAATCAGGTCACCACATACTTGTGGATTTCTTTCTGGACTATTTATTGCATTCTATTTTTTTGTCTATCCTTGAACCAATACTGTACATCCTAATTTTTTTTTTTTCAGAATAAAATGTAGGTTTTATTATGACATAGAAAAGACTACAAAGCCATTAAGGGAGAAGGAGAGAGAGTCAAACAGCTCCTCAAAAGGAAGGTGTAAACATCCTGGTAATAAAATCTCCAAGCACAGCTCAATCATTGGAATTTTTTTCTTAAATTTTTTGTTTTCAAAGTCATAGTAAATCAAAACAGTCACTCGAAGTGTCAAAAGAACAATAATGTTACACAATGAAAAACAGACACACCAAGCCAAAGTACAGAAACACTCAGGGATACACGTTGCAGGTGCTGCCACTAAAGAGAAGTCCAAGGCCTATTCCAGTGATGAGGGGTGCCCAGGCCACCAAGTGCCCCAGGGCTGAGGGAGACTGCCTGCTCTCAGAACATCTATGGCTCAAAACTCTCACTTCAGGTGTCTGAAGAGGCGGAGTCCATCTATCTTACTGAAAAGGCCGGAGACAATGGCATCTCCAAAATACTGGTTGTTTTTAACACACCCAGTGAGTGCCTTAGTGGCGAGATGCATTTTGTGACAATCGACTCTATGCAGGGAGGCCACTAGGAACAGAAAAAGCATTTTCCTGAATCTTATAGCTGAATTGGTAGCTCAAAGTGTTACTGGACACAGAGGGTCCAGCTGCCTGTCACTGTGAGCCAATATGCAGAGATGAGGATAGGTCCGCTAAACTTTGTCAGAAGGCCAGCAATTCTGGAGCACACTGAGAGTAGTCTCTCCAAGACTGTTCTGTTCTTCCATTTCCAAAATCACAGTTTTATACATAAAAGTTAAAAGCAAGAATAGTACTAACTCTTAAACAACAGTAACACTTAACAGTAATCACCATATCCTATGACCCATAATAAACAATAATTGACAAAACCCATAATCCATGCAACAACACTCTAATTCAAAAGTTAATCTCCTAAATCAATTGCCCTAAACTACCCAAGATATACACTTTCAGGTTAAAGCTTAATTTATAAAACAACAAGGATGGAAGACGTGAGATGAAGGTCATGTAAGACCTAATCCAGCCAGACCTGCTGTGTCGTCACAGCCCTAGCCTGACTGACTCCCTTATTCTCATAACATGTGCTCTCAAAAGAACAGAAAGTCCTGAACCCATCATGAAAATACTTTGTTCCCAACAAAGCAAATTCACATGAGAACATCAAACACAGGACCAGCAGAATGTTCAGGCAGCAGTATGCTGACTCCAGGATGAGTCCTTCAGCAGAAGTGAAGGCTTCCTCAGGGGCAGGGGGAGGTCAGGGCTCAGAGCAGAGCATCAGTGTCGGAGTGCACAAGGGAAATTAATTTGGATACAAAAGTTCAAAATAATACGTTAAAAAATGAAGTGGTCCATCTCCCTCCCCAGTTTTAAACACTCTAGGAGCAGTTAATATCCCTGAACACAAACAATAGGAAGGGGGTGCAGGGCATGTGCGGAAGCAGGGCCCAGGGCAGCCACAGGTCAACACTCCAGCACAGCAGGGGCACCAAGGGGCCACAGAGTAGCTTTCTCAGCATCTTGTGGGACCACCTCACTCAACTCTCCGCCCCAGGCCTGGCACAGGTGGCTTACTCCTGTAATCATAGCACTCTGGGAGGTCAAAGCAGGTGGATCACTTGAGCTCAGGAGTTGAGACCAGCCTGAGCAAGAGCAAGACCCTGTCTCTACTAAAAATAGAAGAATTACCTGGGCATTTTAGCAGGTGCCTGTAGCCCCAGCTACTCAGTGGGCAGAAGCAGGAGTATCCCTTGAGCCCAGGAGTTTGAGCCACTGCACTCTACCCTGGTTGACAGAGTGAAACTCTGTCTCAGAAAAAAAACCTTCTTCCTCCCCATTACCTTTGTTCTTAATTGAAACACATCCCTCTTCCAGGAGGAGACATTCACAGCACAGTCACACACAGAGAGTGTGATCACATGGAGCCACTTCTGAAAATCTGGCCCCCTCCCACATGTCTCTAATAGTGCTCATTTTAAAACACACTTCAACTTGTTTTCTCGAAGTGCAGAAATACAACAGAAAATGAATTGGTCAAGTGGCTAAAGAACTGCATCACTAAGGTTTTTGCCATAGGATGGTTCTGCAGTGCATGGTGGCCTTTCCCGTGCCCTGCTGTCTTCTATGCTGAGCACTGAGGAGCTATTCTGCTCCCTCTGTCTTTGCCCCTCCAAGCCTAACTAGTTAATGAGCCAAAGCTGGTCCCCACCTGCTTGGGTGTGGCCTGTGAACTAAGAATAATTTTCACTTTAAATAGCTTTTTTTTTTTTTTGGTATATATATACCACCGCCTCTGGTATATGGGGCTGGCGCCCTATTCCTTTGAGTCACAGATGCCACCCTTACATAGCTTTTTTTTTTTTTAAATCAACATTTCTAGACACATGAAAATTATATGTAATTTAGATTTCCATGTCCATAAATAAAGCTTTATAGGAACACAGCCGCACTTATTCATTTACGTATTATCTATGGCAGAGGCCAGAAAGCCCAGAGCCAGCAATGCTGACCACTGGTCTTTATGAAGATGTCTGCGAACCCCTGAAACAGATGACTCTGTACTCTCCAGGACTGAAGATCCCACAGCTCAGATGCAGACAGAGCTTCCAGGATGAGCATAGCTTGAGATGGTTACTTCACAAACTATATTAAAAAAATTTCCTCCCCCTTGTCTCAAGGTTGTAATTTCTTAGAAATGGACGATCTAAGGTTGAGTTTGAATAGATAGATACATTAAAAATACCTTGTAAGGAACAATGCCTATTGTTCTACTTCCTCAGTTCTGCCGAAAAGCTTGATCACAAAGACATTTTACTCGGGTCACACCTGAAACTGCACAGATGCAAAGCAGAGGCACAGCCAGAACATGTTGTGTTCCCTTAGAGCCACTCCAGCTCCATGTCCCACATGCCTGCCACTAAGCAGCGACAGACAGGCAATGAGACAGAAGATAAATAAGGAAAACACAAGGGTGGACCAATAAAACCACTAGGAGATGCTGCATTTAGTCCAAAGACTAAAACGATAGAGACAGTTGCTAGCTGTGGCCCCATGCACCCTAATTTATATTACTTTAGGGATGGTCATCCTTCATATTTGATAATGTAAGTCATAAAGCTTTGTACTTCTTCAATATTGCCTTGGCTGTTCTAGATCCTTTGCCTTTCCATATAAATTTCACAGTCAATTATCAATTTCTCCTATGGTTAGTGCTTTTTGTATCCTGTTTAAGAAATCTTTGACTAACCCAATGTCATGAAGATAACCTCCTGTGTTTTCTTCTAAAACCTGCTTGATTTTGATTGGGATTGCATTGAATCTAAAAATACATTTGAGGAGAATATATATTGTAACAATTTTTAGTATTCCAATTCATTAACATCTTATTTTTTCCATTTATTTATTTGTTCAATTTACCTCAGTAATATTTTGTAGTCTCCACTGAGACTACAAAAAGACAGTCTGAATTCTGGATAAATTATTTTTTCCAATTTTCAACATCAATAAAGATTTTTTCAAAATCCATTATATCAAAACACTCATCTTCCAGATCAAATAACTTCCTTCCCCTTTTGCCTTCACTTGTCCTTTTTCATAAAAGGATAAAAGGATGTATTCTGTTCTTACAAACAATAAGTACTAACACAACAAGAGAGCTCTTCTGATACTTCTATGGTGGTGAGAAATATCCACGTTTTAGCACAGTTGGAAGGACTAAAATTTGTTTCTGTCAATATAAATACCACTGGAATCCACAAAGTGATTTTTGAGAAATTCTGTAAAAATCTTTTCCTTTTCCTTTCTCTTAAAACTCAATGTCCTTTCTTTTTGCTCTAGGCATCTCCAAAGGCCAAAGGGACCCTAATTTGCACTCTATTTCCTCCTCCCCTTCAGCATGTAGGCCTTGCAGAAATGAGGTGTTAAACAAACATACCCTGCGGAGACAGGAGATCAGCCCAGAGTTACAGCAGACCTTTGTAAAACCACATTCCTATCCTTGGTTCCCCTGGTAACTAACCAACCTCCATCATATAGCTCTAACCTTATAAGACCTCCCTTTGCTTTAAGGAGTCCACCCCTCTCCCCCCACAACTGAAATAAAGGGATAAAACCTTCCTCCCATTATCACGTGAGCCCTGAGAATTTTTATTTTTTTTGCAGTTTTCAGCCGGGGCTGGCTTTCAACCCACCACCCCTGGTATATGGGGCTGGTGCCCTACTCCTTGAGCCACAGGCGCCACCCAGCCCTGAGAATTTTTTTTTAAATTTTTATTAAATCATAATTGTGTACATTAGTGCAATCATGGGGCACAATGTGCTGACTTCATATACAATCTGAAATATTTTTAGGTGTGAACCTTTCTCAGTGGGCTGGCTAATAAAACACCCCATACTTAATTCGAACAGTGTGCTGGCGTTTTCTCTATAATTCCACTCACGGTGGGTACAACATCTGGAGGCACTAGCTAGATCTTGCCAGCTGAAGGGTTGGCCTCCCTGTGTGGCCCCTCACAGATGGCAGGAATTATAGGGGAGGTGCCCCCTGAGATGTTCCAGAGTGCCATAATTTCCTGAACTCCTCCTGAGTGCTCTGGAGGAACTCTGATCTACTCCACCATAATCATGGATCCAGAACTCCCTCTTGAGAGGTAAGTGTTCTTTTTCTAAGTGTAGTTTGTTTGTGTTCAGAAAGTAACATTACATTCCCAGGAATGGACCACAAAATAGTCACTGGGATGCCAGTGCCATTGGGACACCGGATAGTGCTCTGGGGAACCAGGTTAGTGTGCAGGGAGGACAACAGGGGCCCAAGAAGGAGACATAGACACTCCTGAGGACCACCCAGCAGAGAACCAAGGAGACATAGGGGCTCCTGAGGGCTGCCTGGTGCTATGTAGGCCTGTCCCAGGTTTGTGGAAACATCAGGACACTAGTGGGGATCCTCGGCCTCAGAGGCACGTATTTGATTTGTTCATGTATTTGTCTTTGTTCATGTGTTTGTTAGTCATTGTTGTTATCAGTGTGCCTGTTATTCTTATTGTCTGTCCTGATATAATTTCTATTCTTTTTGATTGGGTTCAAAATTGCAGGACCTGAATAAAGTAAACCCCTGATATCCCTCCAGCTCATGTTAAAGAACTTCACTGCTGGCTTCTCTGACAACTATGGAGTCCAGTTTTCTAAGAACTGTCTCTGAATCCTCTGGGAAGTTGAATGGCCCAGCTTTAATGTAGGGTGGCCTTCCACTGGCACCCTTGATCTGGCTCTCGGGACTGTGATCCATCAAGTGGTCAGTGGGAAGCCAGGTCATCTGGACCAGTTCCCCTACACTGATCTGTACCCCCCCCCCGGGCTTCACACATGGGCAGTGGGGGTACAACAAAGTGAGACCACCTGAGGAGAGAACGGGTTCAGACATACCTGGTAGTTGCTGAATAGCAGGCAGGAACTGGCTCTTGCACTGGGAGAAGTCTAAGGCACAGTAGAATCAATCCGGGGTTCACGCTATTTGAGTGGAAGTGGGGGTCTGATCAACCTCTGGGTGTTAGATTGCTGGTAGGACTGGTGAGAGGTGTAGGAGAGAGTGTGGATGTGGTGGGACTGAGACTGGACACTGAGGGTGGGGTTCCGACTTCCCCTTACTGGGCCTAGGGGAGTGTTGGTTCACTTCCTATGTTAGGCTAAGTGGCAGTTTGAGTAGGAAATCAAGGCTTCCCAGGTTAAGAAATGAACTAGAACTATGTGCAAGTGAGTGCTTGGACACTGACTGAGACGTGTAATGATAGGCAGAGTTTTATGCCCCTCCCCTTTCACAAAGTGAAACAAATGTGGGACTGGCCCCTGTCTGCATCCCTGTCTGTAAAGTGTTTGTGGTTTGTCTGAGGCAAGGAAATGAAAAGCACACAGGGAAACCCACCCCGTTAGGAACTGTGCTGAAGCATTTTGAAAAAGGGCTTACAGGAGACTGCTGTAACTATGTGTCTGGGGAGATTGAGATCTTTGAACAGGAATAACTGAAATGCCCTGATGTTCAGGTGATTGTGGTATCCTTTAAGATAAAGTTAGTTTTAAACCTGTTATTAAAGTTCAAATGTTCGGAGATTATAGAACTGCCACCTCTGTAATATTTCAAAGTTTACTGGATTCAACTGTGAGCTTGCATTCTTGATTTTAAACCTCTAAATCTGTGAGGCCTAAGGGCATATTCCCTATACTTTGACCAGCAGTTACAGGGCACAGTGTAGCCCACATGGCCCCTTCTTCCCTGCTCCAATTTTGCCTACTGGCTTTTGTAAAGAGAAACTGAATGTTCCTGGTTTCCTGCTTTCCGTCTTGGACGCAGGTCCAGTCCTTGGTGGCCATGTTTGCCATGTGGCCATATAAGAGTTAGGGAGGCAATGAAAAGACATCAGAAAGAATGTCTGTGTTATGACTTTGTTACCAGAGTTTCCTTCTTCAGTGAGTCCTCGGACTCAGGGATTCAAGAGTTGAACCCATAGGCCACAGATCAATGACAAAATGGGATTTGGTTGGATGGAGGGACAAGTAGAGAGAGTGAAAAATGCCAGAGCTTCTGGCAGGGAGGAGTCTGAAATCAAAGTTCTTCTATGTCTAGGAGTAACTATTAGCCCTAAGAGAAATTTTGGCCAGGACTTAGTAGAGAGAAAAGCACCTATACAAGCTAAATGAGTGTTTTAACAAAAGAATGAATACAGTTCTTCCCCTGGGACGAGAGTATTAGGTCTTTGCAGTTTTGTCATAGGAAGAGGATTAAGGGAAGGGATTAAGGTGTGCACTGCCAACTAAGTGTGGAGCCACTCAAAATGTTTCAGGCTGCTTTGTTTGTGGCTTTGCTGGAGTTTAGAGGGTGTGGCCTACAAGGTGAAGCCTATTTGTGCCTAGAGATGGGAGTCTGATTTCCGAGCTTATGTGAGCCTGAAAACTGGGGGTGGGGGGTCCCTGTCTATCCCGGAATCGGAAAATCCTATATCAATGTTATATTCTATAAAATGTCTCTCATTTGTAAAATATAATAATTGGGTTGTTTAAATTGTTTGGGAAATTGAATCTTTGTCAAAGAATAAGATTCTTGCCTTTTAAACCTCTAATTATCAGTTTAGCCAAGTGAATGTTTAATTTCATAGTAAACTATGATCCTATTTCATAAAAAATGTTTTTTTGAGAGTAACAGAAATTAGGCAGAAAGGAAAATGACATTGTGTAAGGAAAGGATCTTGTGCGGTAAATTTTGTCCTGAATCAGAATGGTTATTTAAGAAAGTAATAGGCAGGACAATCAGAAGGTTTAGAATGTTTGTAAATTGTGCAGAATTGAACAATGTTCATAAAAGAAAATTTGTGAAGGAATTTGCATGTGATCCAGTTAACTATCTAGTATTGCCTTTCAAATCTTTTGGCTTATAATCTTTTTGAACAAATGTTTTAAGCCTTTGATATTTGATGAACATTACAAAATCAAAACCCTAAATTTGGTCTTTCTGAAATATCAAGACCACTGAAAGTCTGAAAAAGACATATTAAACTTATTTGATATACTAAACATGTTTAAGAAATATTACCAAAGATGAAATGGTGATTTTGTGTAGATTATGTTTATATGTATGTTCCAATATGATAAAATATTGGTCAGAGCAAATATAACTACTGTATATAATTTTATACTCCTTGGCTAGTCTTAGTCCCATTTAACCGATCAGTTTAGTAAAACAGCTATGTCTCATCTTATGTGCTGCATTGCAGCTATCTTAGTATATGTTGTCAGTAATAATTTTACTTCATCTCAGAAAATGTTTTCCATAACTGACTAAGTTCAAAGTTTGTCCTTCAAGAGAAATTATTGAGAAATACTGAGGAATTCTCTCAAATTCAAATTTCTGATGTCTTTGGAAATTAAATACCATCGGGCTAAAAGCAAACATCTAGAACTGTAATCAGAAAGCTAACATGTCCATGAGTATTGCTAACCTAACCAAATAGAACAGAAATCAGTTACATGGAATTGGGCTGATTTGTTATGGCTTTTTTGTTTGAAATATTGCTGATTTTTTTCTATGTTCTGTTTTCCAGAAATCAAGAAAACCATTTTCTGTCTTTTGAGCTATTTGTAGCTTTCAGCAATGTATATCCTTATGGGCAGAATTTGAAACATTTATTTTTTCTCTCTTCTTGATTTCTCTGGAATTTGAAAGCCATTTGTAAGTATTCTTAATTTCTGACAATACATTTATTTGCATAAGTTCAATAAGAATTTTTTTGTTCTATAGGACATGATGAAGGCACTTTTTTTTTTGGTTTGTTTGTTTGTTTTTTCAGTTTTTGGCCAGGGCTGGGTTTGAACTCACCACCTCCAGTATATGAGGCCGGTGCCCTACTCCTTTGACCCACAGGCACCGCCCAGTCACTGGTTATTTTACCAAGGCTTTGACTAGAATAGCATTTTCAGAGGTGTCCAGACTGCATTAAGGAATTAAAGTTGACTTTATAAGGTCAATAAAAAAGCCCCTTGGAAAAACCGGCCAGATATCCTTCAGTAACATTTCCTGATCTGCAGTGAGTATAGAATGTCATTTTAATATTCTATACTCACTGCAGATCTTTGTGATTTCAGGTCTGGAAATCACAATTTGCTTGGGGACTCCAAGAGAAGAGGAATTTACCCAATGCATAGAGGTATCTAAATGCACAGAGGAAACTTGAGCTTGTGGAAGGCTTTCAAGGCTAACTTGAGATTCCTTATAAAAGGTTCCAGCAAAACCTTGTAAAAAGAAGAAAAGCCTAGATGGCTAATAATTAATTCTTGCTACACTTTATGCAAATAATCAGACTCAGTATACTGAAAGTACAGTTAATTTTGGCAACTGAATTAGTTCTGCTATAATTGGTTTTTAGTAAAGTGAGAAATTAGAAAGAGAAAAATGGTTTGAAAGGAAAAAAAAAACTGTAGCCCACCTGCATTAGATTCCAGTCTTATCTGCAATGCCAGCTCATAAAATGAGATGTAGTTGCTTTACTAAACTGATCTGTTAAATGAGACTAAGTGACTAGCTAAAGAGTATAGAATTATATACAGTAGTTATATTTGCTCTGAAGCCTTAAGACTCAACAAAGGTCGATTGTTAGCTACATTGGAAAAATTTGTGCAGTATTAAACATTATCTGTTATGTCTATATAGATACCTCAGGAAAAAAGTGGAACCTGAATGAGAATTTCCCAATAAATGGTGTGATTGTAACACAGCTTCATAAGTGGTCCTACACACAACTGATGTTTAGGAATATTCACTTGAATCGTCCAGAACTTTGGATCAGTTCTGTAGGGACTCTTAAAGCTAGGTATTATCTTAAGAACTGTGCTAAGTCTATAAGTAGGAAGACTAACGTTCTCATTGTGTGAACCTTAGCCTTGAAATCCAAACTTGCAGAGACTTGTAAGTGCCTGCTAAATAGTTTCAGTCTCTTACACTGAACCCAAACTTAACTTTATTCTTGTTGGATAAGAGAGACAGAAAGCCACAAACGTATGCAGTGACTGTGGTCATGCTGAAGCCAAATAAAAGCCCTGGAGATTTCTATAAAAGACTATGTGAAACCATTGTATAAATTTACTAAGAGAGGAGAGAATGAACAAATTGAATAGAAATCCGGCCAACCAAAGGTCTTCAAGGGGCTAAAGAAAAAACTGTGGGCAGTCCTGATGCCAGGCCTCCCTGACCTGGCAAAGCCTTTTAAACTGTACATATCAGAAAAAAAAAGGAAAAAAATATGTATATATATATAGAATAGCTGGGAAAGTATTCACCCAGAATATAGCATCCTGAGCAAGACCAGTTACTTACCTCTCTAAGCAACTTGACGAGGTCTCAAAAGGATAACCACCCCCATGACTAAACACTTGTAGTCACTACAATGCTGATGCAAGAGACTGATAAGTTGACTTTGGGACAAAACGTAAAAGTTTGAGTATCATACACAGTGGTCACTCTTATAAACACCAAGGGGTATCATTGGTTGACAAAATCATGCCTCACCAAATATTAAAGCTTACTGTATAAAAATCCGAGGTTGATTATAGAGGTTGTATGCATGAGGCCATACACTTAAGACGGAGGAAAAAAATTAAGAAACTTCTGGAGAAATACTTTTACATTCACCTGTTGGCCACCCTTGCCAAGAAAGTCAGCCAGCATTGTGTGACATGCCACCAACACAATGCTAGACAAGGTCCATCTCTACCTCCTGACATTCAGCTCTACAGGGAAGCCCCTTTTAAAGATGTGCAAATGAACTATACTAAGTTATCCAGATATAGAGGAAATTGGTACTTACTAATTTTAGTCTGCACGTACCTAGAATAGATGAAAGCCTTCCCCACCAGGATGAAGAGGGCTCCTGAAGTAATAAAAGTGTTGCCCAGAGAAATTTAGGTTGCCACTCTGGTTTAAATTTAACAATGGGCTAGCTTTCCAAACAGAAATAGTGGAAATGATAGCTAAAGTTTTGAAAATCACCTGGAAATGAAATGTGACATATAGGCCTCAAAGCTCCAGCAGGGTAGAGTGCATGAACAGGGCCATAAGAGCAGGAATCGGTAAACTCTGCCAGGAAGCAAAGCTTGATTGGATACATGCCTTGCCAGTGGTCTTGTTTAAACAGGCCTCCATCAATCCTCTGCAATTTAGCAGGGACTCCTAAAATAACTGGGAGAGACTGAATTGAATAGGCAGTTAGAAGCTCTAGGAAAATTAGCAAGGAAGATCCCCACTTGGGTAATTGACCATGTTCTGTTTAGTCTTTTGCCTCTGTAAATCCTTTCTCTCTGGGGGATCAAGAGTATCAAGTCTAGATCAAGGATAAGAACCCAGTCCCCCTCAAACCAAGGTAGAAGGGACTCCTTACCATCATTGTGACCACACGCACGGCAGCGAAGGTGGAAGTGATCCTTGCCTGGATTTGTCACAGCCAACTGAAGAGAGCTTCAATGTCCCATGGGAAGCAAAGGTAACTTTTAAGACTGTCAACATGCCCCGCTCCAGCCACATACTGGGAGCTGACTGGTCAATGCATGTCTGAAGCCTGAGGAAGCTCTTCTAGGGACCTGTGTTAATTGGACTTTGGGAAAAGGGAAGGAGGGCATCAGTGCACCCATACCACAGAGCTAGAACAAAGGGTGACTCCTTTATAGTTTTTATAAATGTGAAGGCACCCAGAAGGGAGCTTGCACTCATAATCAGATACAGTACTCAATAGGTGACACAGGAAAAAGTGAAAACCCATATATTATTAGCCACCCCCTCAGTACAATTAAGGCTTGAATAGAGAACCCAAGAGAAGTCACAGTCCCTGAAATCTAAATACTGGTCCAGACCAGGGAACTAGGAAAGCCCAGCCAGTTGACTCTGAAGTTTGATGCCTGAAGCACCATGCAAAGTTGCTACAGCAGGACAAGCAGGAAAATTCCCAGTCCTGGTTCCAAAGTTTATTTTATTAAACCCCCCTAGTGACTATTTTAGTCACCAGCCTGACTGGACCAGTTACTTTCCTGCTGTTAAAACTTTTCATAGGACCATGTATCCTCATGTAGATAATAAATTTCATTAAACAAAAAATAGGTGTGGTAAAATTCATAATAATAAGAACTCTGTACAGCCAAATTCCTGCACAGGATGAGTCAATGATTTGACTCGGGCATAAGAAAAGTGGAGACTGAAAAGACAAACAGACCCCAATTTTCACTCTATTTCCCCCCTCTGCAGCACATAGGCCTTGAAGAAACATTCCTATCCTTAATTCCCCTGGTAAGTAACCAATCCCCCATCCTATAGATCCAACTTTGCATGGCCTCACTTTGCTTTAAGGATTCCACCCCCCCACCCCCGGTCTCCCACCCCTCTACCCTTGCTCCTCTCACCCTTTTACCCCCCAACCCCAACTGAATAGGGCCATGTTAAACAAACATATCAGGCAGTGCCTGTGGCTCAAGGAGTAGGATGCCAGCCCCATATACCGTAGGTGGCAGATTCAAACCAGGCCCTGGTCAAAAACTGAAAATAAAAAACACAAACAAAAGCAAAAAATAGCCGGCGTTGTGGTGGGCGCCTGTAGTCCCAGTTACTTGGGAGGCGGAGGCAGGAGCGTCGCTTGAGCCCAGGAGTTGGAGGTTGCTGTGAGCTGTAATACCATGGCACTCTACCCAGGGAAACAGCTTGAGATTCTGTCTCTAAATAAGTAAATAAATAAAAAAAACAAAAACCATATCCTGCTGAGCAAACATATCCTGTGAAGACAGGGGATTAGCGCAGAGTTACAGCAGACACTTATAAAACCACATTCCTATCCTTAATTCCCCTGGTAAGTAACCAATCCCCCATCCTATAGATCCAACTTTGCATGGCCTCACTTTGCTTTAGGGATTCCACCCCCCCCCAAGTCCCCCACCTCTCTTCTCTTCCTCCTCTCACCCCTCCACCCCCCAACCCCAACCGAAAGAAAGGTATACAACCTTCCTCTCATTGTCAGGAGAGCCAGAGAATGTTTTAAGTGTGAAACTTTCTTGGTTGGCTGACCAATAAAGGACCCCATACTCAATTCAAACAGTGTGCTGGCGTTTTCTCTACAACTCCTCTTGCGTTGGGTACAGCAAACCTGACAATTTGTTCTGCTCAGTCAGATGCAGACAGCTACGAAGTACCACCACTGGGATATCCTCAGGGCCACTGCCTAAACTGAATCCCCACAATACCAAACTCAGCCAAGCCAAAAGGAAAACACTGTGACACAGCAACAGGATTTTTCATTAGGTTGTATAGCTCTCCACGTCCTGGGTTCTTCCCTCCCCCAACCCGTTTTCCTCCAAGTTATTTAGTGCTGTTTTAAAAGTCTGAGGCCACAAACAGTCTTTTCCCCTCCCAACAGAGTAAAAGTTCCAGATTGCTCTGTCTAGCTGGTGGTCGGTGGTAGCAACAGTGGCTTCTGCTTCTAGAAAATACACTGGAGTCTTACAACAGGCAGGATCTTAGGATTGCTTCAGACGTTTGGGTCGGAGGTGTGCAAGAAAAGGGCGCTGTGCTGAAGCCAGAGAGCGGTATGCTTCAGCCACCAAGTGGGGATGTGACACCACCATAGACTTCCATTCATAGGTCTCCAAGACTTCTGAAGCATGATAGTTGATGAAATTCACTGCCTGAGTTTTCAGCCCATCTGCACGGTGGAGGTCCGCCAGGATAAGGATCTTTGCAGCATTCTTTACGGACAGGTTATTGGAGAGGGCATATTCACACATGACCTTCAAACGCTCCAGGGCGTACTTGTCAGCAGCTGCCAGCAAATCAACAGCCATTTTGCAGAGGTTTGGAGCCTTCCCGGTGTAAATGAAGCGCATCATTTCCTTAAAAACTTCAGGCTCCGTGTCATTGATTTCAACTCGATTTTTTTTGCTCTCCTTCATTTCTTGTTCAAACATGGCACTAAAAACTGGAGAACGAGCTGCTAAGATAGCTTTGTGAGCCTGGAATTCCTGGCCAGCAACACATAAGCAGCAATCTGTGAACTGAGAATTCTCCCACAGTCCTCCTATCTCATCTGCCAACCGACACTCAGGAACCTTCACCATATTCACAGTATTCCGGCCAGAAATGTTTACAGAGTCTTGCACCAAATTCACCTCACAGAAGAGGGTAAGCTTGTCATCAGGCAGAAGGCCGTGGGCCTCATCCAAGAGAAAATCTCTTCGGATGAATCTTTTGAATCCCCAGTCTTGGCCTTGCACAAACTTATATGCCCGCTGACTCTCCATAGCTCTGTTTTCTTCTCCCTTGGCATTAAGGATGGAGAATTTGAATTTTGCCTTAACTTCCTTCTTTGGACGGCTGACCAGTACCAGGTAAAGTGACAGGTAATCTCTACTTTCTTCATCTAGCCCTTTTGGGTTTACTCGCAAACACCATTTCAGTTTATCATTGGCTCCGGAAGAAAAGGTAGAACTTTTAATGAACTCACCCATTTCCCCCTGGTAAAAGCTAAAGTTATTGATGGCCCACACGTAGGAGAATTTCACTACCTTGATCTGCGTGTAGCACCAGCTCTCAGTTACAGGGACACTCGACATCTCTGCTGGAGGTGAAGAACTCGTCCGTTTGAAGGTTAAAGGAGATTTCCAAAGTCGGGGGGAGAGGGGCGACGACTTCTGTTCTCTCTTCACCCTGAGTGCGGTGGCGTCCCCTGCTGGTCCCGTACCTTGCGCTCACCTCATACTATCTGCGACATCCGGGACTTGCGGGATCTCTGATTCCCAAATACACACAGCCCGCAAACTCACACACACACCTACTTTATCATTTTAATGAACTTCTGTCCAGTGATTCAGAAAAAAAAATATATATATAGATGTATATGTACATAATGATGCATATTATTCAGAAAATATACATTGTGGCTCAGCGTCTATAGCTCAGCGGCTGGAGTGCCGGGCGGATACCCTGAGTTTGATGGGTTCAAACCAGAGGCCTGGGCCTACCAAACGACAAGGAAACCTACAACAGAGGAAATATGTGGGTGTTGTGGCGGGCTCCTGTAGTCCCAGTTACTTGTGAGGCTGAGGCAAGAGAATCATTTAAGCCCAAGAGTTTGCAGTTGCTAGGTAGCTGTGAGCTGTGACGCCACCACACTCTACCAAGGGCATCACAGTAAGAGTCTGTCTAAAAAAAGAGAGAGAGGGCTCGGCGCCTGTGGCTCAACGGGCTAAGGCGCCAGCCACATACACCTGAGCTCACGGGTTCGAATCCAGCCCGGACCCGCCAAACAACAATGGTGGCTGCAACCAAAAAATGGCCGGGCGTTGTGGCGGATGCCTGTAGTCCCAGCTACTTGGGAGGCAGAGGCAGGAGACTCGCTTGAGCCCAGGAATTGGAGGTTGCTGTGAGCTGTGATGCCA
>CAUYON010099273.1:0-63453 GCA_963573935.1 Arctocebus calabarensis
GCTAAGGCGCCAGTCACGTATACCTGAGCTGGCAGGTTCAAATCCACCCCAGGCCCGCCAGACAACAATGACGGCTGCAACCAAAAAATGGCTGGGCGTTGTGGCGGATGCCTGTAGTCCCAGCTCCTTGGGAGGTGGAGGCAGGAGACTTGCTTGAGCCCAGGAATTGGAGTTTGCTGTGAGCTGTGATGCCACAGCTCTCTACCCAGGGTGACAGCTTGAGGCTCTGTCTCAAAAAAAAAAAAAAAAAGTTTGAGGACCCCTGTTCCCTGATTAAGTGGGAATTATCCCTAGCATGTGAGTTCATTAAACACAAATCTGTAAATGTGACACACCATAGAAATAGCACCACCAACAAAACAATATTATCATCACCATAACCACACAAAATGGTCAAACCTCTCAACAAATTTTCTCAACAAAAGAAAGGCCATATGACAAGCTCATGGATAAAATCACACTCAACGATGAAAAGTTAAGAGCTTTTCTTCTAATGTCAGGAACAGAATAAGGACTCCCCCTCTCACCACCTCTATTCAACATAGTACTGGAAGTTCAAACTAGAGCAATTAGGAAAGAGCACAAAATAAAAGAATTCTAAAACAGAAAGGATGAATATAGAATGTGTTGATTAAAGAATAAATTATCTTGTTTGTAAAAAAAACCCTAAAATCTCCACAAAATTGTTTGGATTAATAAAGGTATTCAGTAAAATTACAGGATAAAAAACCAACAGTAGGGCTGAGTACTTTTTCTTCCATTCTTGAGATACTTTGCTAAGAAGAACATGTTCTAGCTCCATCCATGTAAACACAAAAGAGGTAAAGTCTCCATCTTTCTTTAAGGCTGCATAGTATTAGCATGGAATATCTTTTCTTGTATGTGTCTTCTTTAATTTCTTTCATAAATGTTTTATAGTTTTCATTATAGATATCTTTCACTTCTTTGGTAAAGTTTATTCCTAGGTATTATATTTGTAGCTATTGTAAATAGGATTGCTTTCTTGATTTCTTTTTTGGCATTATAGAAATGCTACTGAGTTTTGTATGTTGATTTCATATTCTGCAACTTCATTGAATTTATTTACCAATTCTAATTTTTTTTTTTGTGGACTCTTTAGTTTTCTCTAGATATAAGGTCATATTATTTGCAAACAAGGATAATTTGTCTTCTTCCTTTCCAATTTAGATGCCCTTCCTTTCTTTCTCTCTTCTCATTGTTTTAGATAGAACTTCCAATACTATGTGAGTGACAGTGGTGAAAGTGGACATCCTTGTCTTGGTCCAGATCTTAGAGGAAAGGCTTTCATTTTTCCCCATTTATTATGATACCCACTATAGGTCTGTCATATATTTTGTTGAGGTAAGTTCCTTTACACCCAGTTCTTTGAGAGGGTTTTTTTTTTTTTAAATGAGGGGGTTTTGCATTTTATTGAATGCCTTCTTTAAGCATCAGTTGAAATGATCGTGTGGTTTTTATGCTTCATTCTGTTGATATGATGTATCACATTGTTTGCTTCACCTGTTGAATCATTCTTCCACCTCCAGGCTGAATCCTATTTGATCACAATGAATAATCTTTTTAATGTGTTGTTAAATTTGGTTTGCTAGTCCCATGTGAGGACTTTTGCATCTATTTTTATCAGTACTGTTGGCCTACAGGATTTCATTTTTGTTGTATCTTTATCTTATTTTAGTATCACTTATACAGGCCTCATAAAATGAGTTTGGGAATATACCTCCTCCTCAGTTTTTACAGTAGTTTAAATAAGTTGGTATTACTTCTTACTGAATTATTGGTACAATTCAGCAGTGAAGCCACCAGGTCCTACACTTTTCTTTGATGGCAGACTGTTTATTACTGCTTCTATCTTGTTACTTTTTATTTTCTTTTTTCAGATTTTGAATTTCTTCCTGGTTCAATCTTGGTAGGTTATATATGTGTAGTATTAACTCATTTCTTCTAGGTTTTTCAACATGGCATATAGATGTTCATTATAATCTAAACAGCCTTTGAATTTATGCAGCATTAGTTATGTTGTCTACTTTTTCATCTCTAATCTGTTTATTTAGGTCTTATCTCTTTTTCTTAGTCTGAATAAATATTTATCAATTTTGTTTATTTTTCAAAAAAATACTTTTCACATCATTGACCTTTTGCCTTGGGGGAGTTCTATTTTATTTATTAGTGCTCTGATCTTTATTAATGCTTTTCTTCTACAATTTTGGATTTAATTTGCTCTTGTTTTTATAATTCTTTAACATGTATCCGAAGAGTACATGTGGGAATATTTAAGGGAAGAGTCATATCTTGATGTGTTTATATTATTAGTAATAATGATTTTATAAGTTTAAAACCAATATTTAATTATAATTGTTAGTAGGTTAAAAATAATATTAGGAATAGAGAACAGAGTCTGGACAAAGGGAAACAGTAATTGGAGGATCAATCCAGATTCGTTTTTGTGGCTTTGAACACAAAGTATGAGACCCTGCCACTTTAATATTCTAAAGCAGGGTGTGTTAAATCCCCTCTCCCCTCACAGCTGCCTCGGCTATAGCTGGCTGTAGGCCTTAAAACTGTTTTCTGCCAGGACAGGACTATGTGCTCTGGGAGAGTAGTTTTGTGAGTTAAAAATACAGATGCATTAAACTTTGTCCAACACAAGAAGACTTGTTCCAGATTATATAAACAGAAGAAAGATCTCTTTTCTTCTGTCACCTGGACTGGGCCAGTGGAGTCTATCTGTTTAGACGCAAGGCTGTCAGAATATTAAAACATCACATCTGTGGTGTGTGACTGTGGGTCAACTAAGATTTGGTCCTTGAGTCAGCCTCTAATTGACTTCCTCATCCTTTGTTTACATTAAAACATAATACTTTGAAATAGTGAAAAGTAGTAAGTAAATCCATACAATTAACATAATCAGTCGTAGAGTTAGTCTAGCTATAACAATGCAAGCACAACAAGAACCACCAGGGGATTGTTTACCTTGCTCTCATAAGATTTATGATTATAACACTAATGTCTGAAATAAATACAGAATTAGCCTGACACTCGGGGAGGTATACAGGAAGCTTCACAAAGAAGTGTGTGCTGTCACCCAAGCCCCACTGCTCTTAAAACTTTCTTTGTCTTTGTCTATTATTCCTCTATAGTAATTCTCTCTTAGTAATTCCTCTATAGTAATAACTCTCATTAATAAATTTCACTAATAATTTTCCACTGGTCTCCTCACACCACAAGGGCACTAAAAAGTAAACCCACTGCTTGTCGAGGCTGGTGCCCGAAATGCATCAATAAATTTTTCTTTGAAGCTTTTCTACTTTTTTGATGTAGACACTTACAGATATTCTTTCCTCTTATTAGTGCTTTGAGGAATCCCATAGGTTTTTGTTATGCTGTATTTTCATTTTCTTTTGTTTTCAGAATTTTTAAAATTTCCTTCTTAATCTCTTTATTAACTCATTGGTCATTCAGGAGCATATTGTTTAATTTCCATATTTAATACTTTGCAGTGTTCTTTTTATTGATTTCTAGTTATAATTCATTATGTTCAGAAAAAATTCTGGTGTGATTTCCATATTTTTTAAGACTTGTTTTGTGGTCTAATACATGGTTTATCTTTGATAATGATCCTTGAGCTGGAGAGAAAAGTGTTTGTTCTGCAGCTGCTGGATTCATAAATCCATTTTGTCTAAAGTGCAGATTAAGCCCAATATTTCTTTGTTGATTTTCTGTCTAGATGGTCTATTCAATGCTGAAAGTGGAGTGTTGAGGTATCTAATGATTATAGTATTGGGATCTCTCTCTCTCTTTAGCTGTGGTCATATTTCCTTCATATACTTGGGTGCACCAGTGTTGGATGCAGATGTATTTATAATTGTATATCTTCTTTCTGAATTGACCCCTTTATCATTATATATAATGAGTGTCTTTGTCTCGTTTTACAGTTTTGTCTGGCAATCTATTTTATCTGGTACAGGTATACTTGTCCCTGCTCATTTTTTGTCCATTTACATATAATATTATTATCCCTCTATTTATTTTCAGTCTCTATGTGCTTATAGGTGAAGTATTTTTCTTGTAGACAACATATAGCTAAGTCCTGTTTTGCATTTATTCCATAATACTATGTATTTTGCATGGATACTTAATCCATTAGCATCCAATATTATTGTTAATAACTAAGAAATTACAACCATCATATTGTTATTCTGGTTGTTTTGTGGCACTGCGTCCTTTTCTTCTGTCTTTTCTTCCCATCTTCCTTTGTTAAAAGTGATTTTCTCTCACGGTGAATTTTAATTTTTTGTTTTTTATTTTTTTCTGTGTATTTATTGTAAATTTTTGATTTGAGGTTACCATGAGGCTTGCCAAAAACATTTCTTAATCAATATTTTTTACATTATACACATGTAAAGTCTGCTTGCAAACATACAAACAAATGTACAAGAAAAGGGTTCTACATTTTAACTCCGTCCTCCCTCAACTCCTATTTCCATCTATATTTTTATACTCCCTATCTCTGAAAAAGTTGTAGTTATATTTTATATGTTTGTTTTTAGTCTTTTTACTCAAAAAATAAATAGTTAGTATGCTGAAATTATGGTAATAAAGTATTCTGTATTTGTTCATTAATATCCTTTTCTTTAACATTGAAGAACTCCTTTTAGCATTTCTGGTGTTGATAGAATCCTTCAGTGTTTGTTTATATGAGAAGTCTCTTTAATTTTTCCTTCATGTTGGAAGAATATTTGGGGGGATATAATATTTTAGGGTTAAGATTTTTATTTTCTACACTTTGAATATGCCCTGCTCCTCTCTCATGGTTTGTTGGATTTCCAATGAAGAGTCTGCTTCCAGATCTCTTGGTGATCCTTTTTATATACCTCTTTTTTTTTTTTTTTTTTTGCTTTTCTTAGGATCTTTTCTTTATCTATAATCTTTAAGTCTGGCAACTCTTAAATTTGCCCTTTTGAGTCTAATTTCCTAATCTTGTAATTTCCTGATTTCCTAATCTTATGTTTCATTCTTTTCTCAAATAGCTTGTCTTCATGTTTACTAATTCTTTGTTCTGCTTGATTGAGTCTGTTGCTGAGAGATTCTGATGCATTTCTCAGTTTCTCAAATGAATTTTTAGGTCCAAAATTTCTGTTTATTATTATTATTATTGCAATCTTTAAAAAAAAATTCTCTAATAGGCTGCTGACTTCCTCCTCTACACTGTATTGAATTTCACTGAATTTCTTCAAGACAACCATTGTTAATTATTTGTCCAAATCTAGTATTCATCACACTGGGATTGGTCATTGGTACCTTATTCAGTACATATGGTGAGGTCATTTTTCTAAATACTCCTATTGGTGTGGATGTTTATCAGTGTCTGGACATTGAAGAGTTAGAGATTTATTTTAATCTGTGCAGTCTAGACTTGTTTGAACACTTCCTTCCTGAGAATACTTTCCAGATAGTCTAGGAAACTGAATATCATGCTCTAAATCTTTGATGCCTTCTGCCATATGAACACTGAAAGTGCCCAAGTTCAGTAATGCTGTAACAGTTGCAAACTCCTGGTGGTACTGCCTTAGTAGGCTTGGATAAAATGTGGAAGAATTCTCTGGGTTTCCAGGAAAAATCTCTCTATTCTCTCACTCTCTTTGCTGGGCTGCTGGAGCTTGGAAGGAATGACATGAGCACTCCCTCATGGCCACTGCAGCAGGGACTGAGCCAGGTCATACCTGAAACCAGCCCAGTCTTAGCCCTAGCCTTGGTGACTGTTGTATGTACACCTCTAATGTTCATTCAAAGGCCAAGGGCTCTTGAGTCAGCAGGTGGTGAGTCCTGCCAGGACCAAGCCCTTCCTCTCTGAGGTCAGCATGTTTTCTTCTAGCCAAAAGTGGGTTTAGAAATGTCATCAAGAAACTAAAGCCTGGAATTAGGGACTTCAGTAGTCTACTTGGTATTTATTTTAACTGTGGCTGAGCTTTTACTCATTTTACAAAACAAAGTCCTCTGAACTCTTTCATTTCCCCAAGTGGAAGAAGACTCTCTCTAAGTTGCAGTCCCTGAAGGTGAGTGGGAAAGTTTGACATGGTATTAGTTTTGCTGCCAACATTGGTGTTTCACTGGGTCATATGTACTCCAACTCTACTGTATCTGAGCCAGGTCAGTTTCAAGAACTGCTCAAGGACTGCGCCTTTGTGACCTGATGGTGTTACGATTTTTTCGATTTTTTCCAGACCTGGGTCATTTCTTGCAGCCAGTAGAGGACCATCCAGAACCCTGGGTTTTGGGGCAGAGGATTTTCCTCTGACTGGACTAGTGTAAATGCTTTCTGGGTGCCAGCAGAATTCTATCCTGTGCTGTATTATCTTGTATCAATATGGCCCTAAGTTCCGATGCAAAGCCCTACAAACACTTCACTCTCCCTCCCCTGGGAACCCAATTCTCTCTCCTTTCAGCATAGGGTGTGGCACTGCCAGGGGATGAAGAAGGATGGCATAGGTAAAGCAAGACTTACCTGTCCTTTACTGCCCATTTCTTTCCTTTATATAATGTTAAAATCAGGTACCATGATTACTCCCCTCATATGTTGTTCTTCTGAAGGTGCTTCCTTGCATGGATAGTTGTTGAATTTGGTCTTCATGCAGAGGAATGATCACTGGAGGTTTCTATTTGGCCCTCTTGCTCTACACCCCTCTTGATGTTCTATTTTAGAGAGGTAGGCATGCTGATACAAGTAGATGTTGTTGATTAACATGCTTTGACATGAATTAAGGTTCATTCATATATGATTAAACAATCCAGTTTCTAGACAAACTACATACAAACATTATTATACTTCATGCAACTCTTTTTGTCACATCATCTTTCAAGGTGAGGTAAAAAGAAAAAAGAGCTGAAATGGTTACTGCTTCATTTCAATGTCTTTCTTGATTTATACTTAAATAAGAAATAGTTTTAATCCCATCAGCACAGCTATTTTTTATTTAAGGATAGTTAAAATATTCCTGTGACTATAAATTGTAGATAAGTAAATCAAAGATTTAACATCTCTTTAGCCCTCATATTGCAATGCAGTTTGTAGAGTACCTGTGAGAAATCCATGTAGCATTTAATGGTGAATACTATAATTCAGATCAGATGCAATCATTCACTGTATAATAATGAGGTGTTGTAGGTACTCTATAAATCTAGAGCTCAAGAGTAATTCTTTAGCATAAAGAATATTTATTGTAATGTTTTATGACTGCAGAACAGATTATTATAGTGGAAGAACATTAAAATAGTTTTATGTCTGATACAGCTGCATAAGCCACTTCCTAAAGATGTATAAAACACATTCCTTAAGTAAATACTTCATATATAAAATTGAATGAAATTGTTATATATTATTAAATAAAGCATTTCAACATATTCTGACACAATTCTTTGGGGTATACAAAGCAAAATTTTTATGCAAGATAATGAATTTATCTTATAATACCAGATAGTCTAAGTAGAAAATAAAATAAACTATTAAAAA
The DNA here is from genome assembly GCA_963573935.1 of Arctocebus calabarensis. Lineage (NCBI taxonomy): Eukaryota > Metazoa > Chordata > Mammalia > Primates > Lorisidae > Arctocebus > Arctocebus calabarensis. The sequence continues at coordinate 7,529 of CAUYON010099273.1, forward strand.
TACAGTTCAGGGCAGCGCCTGTGGCGCAAAGGACTAGGGCACCGGCTTCATATGCTGGAGGTGGTGGGTTCAAACACAACCCTGGCCAAAAAATGCAAAAAAAAAAAATGCAATTCATAGTTGCTAAAGCACACTTTTGTTTATTTTTGTTTATACTTTACTTTTGAGAAAATTAAAGTTTGATCTTAATAAAATGTCCAAGATCTATTTTAAGCATGTACATGACCAGAGGAAGATGAATAAACCCATTCAGTGGTCATTTTGCTCCTCAAATATTGGCGCTGCCTTCAGCACAATTCCAAGCAGACATCTTTCTGAAACTCAGGCAGGACTCATGTTTTTGAAACTCAGGCTGCACTTTGAGAATTTTTAGAAAATTGTGCTTACCAAAAAAAAAAAAAAATTGAGGAAAAATTGAAGTTACATTAAATATATATTTAGGTGCATATATAATAAACAAAAAATCGGAGAAGATACATATGAAAAGGTGACATTGATTTTCACTACAGTGTGACTTCAGAAAACTTTTATTCTGTTCTTTGTGTTTATATGTACATATTTCTGACAATTTTAAAATCAATGAATATGTATTTATTTGCTCATTGAGAAGCGTTTAGGTACAAGTTTTAGGTTTTGCCTAGTTAAAACAACAATTCTTTTATCAAGGAACTTATGTATTTTAGAATTAGGAAAAGCAATAACTATTTCTACTTCAAAATAGTTTATGTTTACTGTAATTTTATAAAATTGTGTGTCTGTACTTGAAATGGGTAACTATGATTCTTTGTGCACAGTGAGAATAAGAATAATGCTTATTTTCTTTTCACATTTTTAAAGACTTGTCTAAAATGACATGTGACTTTTATTATTACAAAACATTTTTAAAAGCTTAGTATGCAAGTATTCCATTTTACTTAAAGTATAATTTATATTACTTATCTGTTACAATTATTTTATCTTTTATCTTTGAGAAAAAGTCTTATCCCAAAAGTTAATCTTTATTTATTTACTTCCATATGAACTATTTTATTTTCTCATTCTCTTTTGCTTCCCAATAGTTAGTGTATACATGATTTTTTATAGCTAAATTTCTGCTTCCAAATGTCCAAAGTCTATAGACTTTAATGTAAGTATTTTCATTGTGAATGTTTAATTCTTTTTTATCTTAATTTATTTTTATTTTATTTAATTAATTAATTTATTTTAGAGACAGAGTCTCGCTTTGTCACCCTCGGTAGAGTGCTGTGGCATTACAGTTCACAGCAACCTCCAGGTCTTGGGCTCAGGTGATTCTCTTGCCTTGGCCTCCCCAGTATCTGGGACTACAGGCACCCACCACAATGCCCGGCTATTTTTTTGTTGCAGTTTGGCTGGGGCCAGGTTTAACCCACACCCTTATATATGGGGCTGGCATCCTATTCAAGAAGCCACAGGTGCTGGCCTATCTTAATTTATTTTTTAAGTTATATTTTTTCTTTTTCTGTTTTTTCTCTCCCTATGATTCTTTGTATAAATATTGTGAATTAATTTATTTGTGTTCTATTATAAACTTAAGCCTATTTTTAAGTTATCTTATGGTTATAGCAAATGCCTTTTGCAATGTTTGGATTGGTCTTCCATAATTGATTATTTTATGATTGATTTTTTGTGCCTTTGTTTTCTTTATATATATATACATATACACACACACACACACACACATATATATCATACATAATGAGGATAGCTGGAGTAACACATATTTGACTAGACATAAAAGATTGTTTATGATAGCTATGTTAGTTTGATTTAAACATTCCACATAATATATCGAATTGTACATTGTACTGTATAAATGTATCAATATATATCAAATATACATTGTATTGAATATATATTGAATGTATATCGAAATGTATCAAATATATATCGCATATACATTGTACTGTATAAATGTATACAGTTATGATTTTAGTTAAAAATTAATTTTAAAAAGATTATTTATTCAATGACCTCCATTGGGTCAATTCATTTCTATTTTCGCTTCTAAAGCAGAATGCATGTTTATGTCAACTTGCCCAATTCTCTTTTCTATATAGTATTCCTTTCAGTTTCTATTCCACTTAATTGGAAGCTTATTTTGACCGGTTCTCTTGAAAGCATAAACCTGTAATTCTCAATGTATGTGTTATACTGTCTTTTCCTTTTTCTTCTCCTTTTTGTCACACTTTACCCAAGGAAGATATAATTGTCAAGAGGCTACATATTGCCTGCCACATTGACAATGGTAGCAGAAGTACAGATAGATTGATTTCACTATAGTTTTAATTGTAGCTTTTGTTCTTATTTCTGTAATTTCAAAAATATTTTAATTGATAGCTGAGAAAGGATAATTTAAGACCTGACACCTAAATGCCATATTAAAATAGTACCAGTCTGGTGAAAAATCAGAAGAGAATTTATATGAGTATAAAACAAATAATCCTCAGAATCATAATTATTTAAAGCCATTAAAAGCTGAAGTTGGAATGTAAAACTAATGAACTAAAATGTGACAATCCCCTACTAAATGAGGTCTGTAATGGATTCAATCTTTGACAGAGCAGTGGGAGGAGAAAAAAGCTTGCTAGATGTTAGGAGAAAATAGCTGAAATTTTAACAAAGGAAATGAGTGTCTATTGCTGAATTTGGGACAAGAAAAATTAGAGAATCTTGCTGCCAAATAGCCTGTTGAAATCTGAGCTAGCAGGGGGAAGAAAATAAAAATAGTCAATCTGATTTTCACACAGAGCACAAGGAAGTGGCCTTTTGTAGCTCAATTCTATACTAATAATCTGACATAGGAAAAGGGCTGACCTGGGGAAACACTATCTGTTTTATTTTCTTTTGCATGCAATATCTGATATTCATCAAGCATATGAATGGACCATATTATCATCATAAAGACAAAAAAAATAGTCAATATCACACCCAGAAATAGTCAGCTCTTGGAATTATCAAGAGTGGATTTTAAGGAAAAGAATCTAGAAAAGAAGATGATAAACAAAATATTGGAATAAATGTTGCATTTCTGTAAAGAGATGTCCATTTTCGAATGCTAGAATAAAAATGATCACTATTGAACATGAGGAGTTATCTAGAAACCAGCAGGAAAGGATCAATATGTAAACAAATTTTAGGTAAAATCTGAAAGAATTTATCTGCAGCAGACTTACCAAATAGCAAATGATAAAAATTACTTTTTAGATCAAAGAGAACAATAACATATGAAACACTGGTTGAGCAAAGTAATGGAGAATGCCTAAAAAGAATAATATATGACTTACATAAAAATTATTTATTTTTAAAAAAGTTATTCATATATAAGCAATTAGAATTCTTAATATGCCTTTTCTAATAATTGATAAATGAGATAGGCAGAAAATAAAGACAATAAGGATATATTTTGAAGAACATCACCAACTAATTTGACCTGAAGTTTATATAGTATCACAAGCACTAGTTGTAGAATATACATTCTTCTCAAATATTCATTAAACACTTCATGACTTTGGCCATATACTGGGCCATAAAACAGGTCACAGAAAATTGTTATGATGGAGACTACATTTAGTATGTTTTTAAACAACAATAATATTAAATTATACATTACTAGCTGTGAGATAGCTAGAAAAAAAATCCACATGCTTGAGGAGTATTAATGTACATTTAAATAGCTTATGAATTAAAGAAAAAGTTCTCAACACAATTAAGATGTATTTGGAATTGAATGATTAAAACACAATGAATTGAAATTTGTGTCTTGAGGTTAGTTTCATCCATTAATTCAGTAATTGAAAAGGAAAAAAGAAGTAAGGTCAGCAATGTAAACTTCCATGTTTAGAAGCTAGATGAAGAGCAAATTAAACCCAGAGTAATTCAAAGTTGTAAAAAAAATTTCAAAAATTATTCCATGTAATTGACTTAGCCTATTAACAAAAAATGAGAAACATTATATGTGAATTGTAAATGATGCTGTAAAGCCTTTTGAGAAAATTCAACATTTTTTCATAATAAACCTCTCTCATAATAAACTAGAAATAGATATAAAATTTCTCAACCCCATAAATTAAATCTAAAACATAAGAAGAAAAGTAAAAAGTTCTACAGCTAACACTTTATAGGAAATATAGAACCCCCTGCCCTAGTATCAAGAAGAATATACTTTCAGTTGTATTGAGGTAATTCAACATTTTATTGAAGGCCTAGTTAGTAAAAGAAGGCAGAAAAAAACATGAACAAATTGAAAACAAACAAGTAAAAGTATCTTAATTTTTACAAGACCTAGCTATATACTTAGAAGTTTTAAGAAATCTGAAAAAAAAAAATAAAACACACACAGAGAACAACTGACTCTAATAGGTAAACTTAGCAATATTGGATGTAGACAATCAAAATACAAAATTCAATTTTGTTTCTATGCACTAGATATGAATAACTGAAACAAAAAAATTAACATTATCATATGTTATAATACCAAAACCAAAGTGTATATTTACATATATACAAAACCATATATATTAAAGACAATATATATATTCATATGTTTATATTCATGTTTGCTTATATGTATGTAAGCATATAGGTAAAAATATATTTGTTTATACATGTATATATCATTTATACATATTGTATGTGTGTATATATACACACACACAAACACATACAATAAGTGTATTATATATATATATGGCTACATTTAACAAATGTAATTCAAGATTTCTACACTGGAAATTATAAAATTAATGAAAGAAACTAAAGAGTATCTAAATAAATGATATAAGTAAGATGGCCTAGAATGAAAACATTTAAGATGTTTATATTTTTTTAAATTAATTTAGAACAGGAGCCAGTAATTTTCTTTCCATAAGTAGAAAGATATTCTGGCCTTTGCAAGCCATAAAGTTTTTTGTCACAAATATTCAACTATACCAAAATCAGCCATATATAATATGTATTAATAAATACATGCATATAATTCTCTTCAAATAAATCTTTACTTATAAATATTGAGATAAATTGTGGCCTGTACCAGTCATTTGCCAGCACCTGACCTATCAAGTTCAAGACTCTTTCAGTAGGTCTTTTCATAGATTTTGACAACATGGTATTAAATGATATGGAAACCAAACAGACTTAAAAGACACCAAGTGATCTTAAAAATGAGAACAAAGTCGAAGATCAAACAGAATGTGATTTCCATGCCTACTTTACAGCTTCAAAAATAAAGTCCATGTATTTTAAGAGAAAGAATAGACATATAGATCAGTATCATCCACCAGAGGTTCAAGACATGTCTGCCCACACAAACGCTACACTTTCAATCACTTTGACAAAGCAAATCATTAAGCAAAAAATAATCCCTTAGAAAGATGTGTGTGGTGGTTTTTACCTGTAGTCCTAGCACTCTGGGAGCCCAAGATGGGCATATTGATTTAAGTCAGGGGTTCAAGACCAGCCTGAGCAAGAGTGAGACCCTCATCTCTAGTGAAAAAAAAGAAAAAAAGGAAAAAGAAAGACATTATCCAGGTGTTATGGCAGGCACCTATAGTCCTAGCTACCTAGGAGACTAAGTCAGGAGAATTGCTTGAGCCCAGAAGTTTGAGGTTGCTATGAGCTAGACTGATGGCACAGTATTCTGGCATAGGCAACAGAGTGAGACTCGATCTCATGAAAAAAAAAAATTAATAAAGAAAAATCCCTGAATAAGGGATATCAGTATAATTATATATCTGTCTTGAGTTGAAACAAAAAACAGAAGTTTTGACCCCTACCTTACTCCAGATGCAAAAATTAATTTGAGGCAGGCATAGTGGCTCAAGCCTGTAATACCAGCACAGAATTGCTTGAAGGGTGGACTAAGCTAGCGTCAGTCCACAGCTTCCCATGGGGCACAGTTTGAAGGTGACTGTAGCGAGATTCAGGAATGAGATATGTGGCACTTTTTGTAGGACAATTTCACAAACTTAATTATTGGAATTTGCTATGTCTGCAAGAAGTCTTACATAATAGTATTCATATAAAGTTTATTTATAACAACTAGAATTAAAAATAATCCAGGGCTGGTCACCCGTAGCTCAGTGGTTAGGGTGCCGGCCACATGCACTAGGGCTGGTGGGTTTGAACCCAGCCCGGGCCAGCTAAAACAAACAAAATAGCTGGGCATTGTGGCAGGCGCCTGTAGTCCTAGCTACTAGGGAGGATGAGGCAAGAGAATCGCTTGAGCCTAAGAGTTTGAGGTTGCTGTGAGCTCTCCCACCACAGCACTCTACCAAGCATGACAAAGTGAGACTCTGTCTCAAAAGAAAAAAAAAAAAAAATCCAGGGAGCCACAAATAGGACAGACATACAAAAACAATATGACATAAACATAATTCAAAATATTCTTAGATTTGGCTGGATGTAGTTGCTCACATCTAAATCCTAGCACTCTGGGAGACCAAGGGAGCAGAACTGGTTGAGCTCAGGAGTTACAAACCAGCCTTAACAAAAGTGAGACCCCCATCTCTACTAAAAACATAAAAGTTAGCTGGGCATTATGGCAAGGGCCTGTAGTTCCAGCCTCTATAGAGGCTGAGGCAAGAAGATCACTTGAACCCAGGAGTTTGAGTTTGCTGCAAAGAAGGCTTATGCCGTGGTACTCTAGCCTGGGCAACAGAGTGAGATTTGTCTCAAAAAAGAAAAAAAATTCTAATAAAATAAAATAAAACCAGCAAATTAATGAAATAGGTAAATACATGGATAAATGTAATTATTTGCTATTAAAATAAAAATTGAAAACAAGCAAAGAAAAGAATCAAATCACTGATGATTCCCTTCATATGTAGTTCTAAAAAAGGCAACATAATGAAAAAATTAATTAATTGATAAAACTAACCTAAAGTGATGACTACGTCCCATTTTGATAGTCACGTGGACTATATTCATTATCGAAACTGATCAAACTGTAAATCTAAGATCTGGGCAATTCACTATATGTAAATTATAACTTTTTAAATGCTAATAGCTAATTTAATAGCTAACAAAAATATACCTAAAAGAATCAGATGAAATTTAAAAATATTAGATATTAAGATGATTACCAATAATGAACTATGAAAGGAAAAATAATATAAGTCTCTTATTCTTATTTTTTTCCTGCTCATACATGAAAAAATCAAATTCTTGGCAATATTATTTTATATATTCCAAAATTAAATGTGCTAGCTGATCTCAGATTTCAGTGTCCCTCCTTTAGTAACAGGAAACTATGGTGCATGTGTGATGGTTTCTAATTAATCTTTAGCTGTTCCTCAGAACTTTTAAAATAGTTGAAGATATATAATTTCTTTTCTTTGCCTTAAGCAAAGATGGCCATAGAAATAGTTTTTAATCTACTTACCAAATATTGTATGGTATACTATTCTTAGCTTAAGAATAAATGGCTAAAGAATAAATGGCTAAATGGCTTAAGAAATCTAATGAAATGGTTAAAATTGTACAATGTGGAAGAGCAACAATTCCTCTTGCAATGCAAGTAAGTTTGGACATATTATATAGATAGATTTAAAGATTATAGCTTCATATGAGACAGATAATTATAATACCTAATTATATAGCTTTATATAATATCAGATAATTATAGGTAACGCATGAATCTGAATAAAGACTTTCTTATATAGAATTAGTAGTGCCGTCTTTTATGCACATCAAACAAACAAATGTCTTGACTCTGTGATGGCATTACTATCATTACTATTATGCTATAAACAATTAATTATATGTTTCCATTCCTTCTCCCTTTTTATTCTTGTCTCTAATCCCACTGCTATCCTACCCATCATTGTAACTTAGCGCAATTCCTAGCTCAAGATATGAATTTTTCATTTGATGCAATTGAATTTTAAAAAATTAATCATTTAAAAAATCTAGGTAAAGCAGAATAAGGTTTTTTGAGGATAAAATACATAAGTATGGAACATAGAGAAAAATGAATATGAAAGGATTTAGAGACTGTAGTGGTTTAGAAAAACCTTGGACATTGGTATAGTAAGAAAGGAAAGGCAATTTGTTCAGCAGAGTTGAATATGTTTTAAAAGGTAAATACTAATGTTGACTTTGAAGGTGAAAACCTGCTTGTATGTACATAATTCCATTATAGAAGAGAATTTGGAAAAAAAGCTATTGACTTGAATATCTGAACAGATGTCTAAGCATGCTTTCAAAAGCACATTTTAAAGACTGCATTAAGTTAACTATGGGAGTACCTAAAGATCTTCAAGTGAATGATCAGTATTAAAACTGGAATCTTGAGAATAGTGACAGATCGATGCCTCTTAACAGGGAGCAAATGTACAGTACTTTGTAAAAGAATTTGTTTGGGTTAATTTATTTATTTAATTAATTTACTTATTTTTTGAGATATGGTCTCACTCTGTTGACCAGGGTGGAGTACAGGGGCATCACCATAGCTCATTGCTATCTTAAACTAGATTCAAGTGTATACTCCTGTCTCAACTTCCTACGTGAGTGGGACTACAAAAGAGCAATACCATGCCCTGCTAATTTTCCTACATTTTGTAATGATGGGGTCTCAGACTCTTGTCCTCAAGTGATCATTCCAGCTTAGCCTCCCAAGTGCTATGATTACAGGAGTGAGCTGCCACACCCCATCTGGAAAGGATTTAACTAGCAATGGGTAACATTGAAAACTTATGTACATGTTCTGACTGAGGATAAACATTTTATGAGAAGAAATAGGTAACATTACTTCTTTAATTTTGTCAAATCTTAAGATGTTGTTATTCTTATCTGGAAATATCATTTTTTCACAGCATAGACTGCACATTTCTAAAAGTTGACATTAATTAGGCTGAAGACATTTTTCAATTGACAGTTTTGAACTTTTTGGTTAACCATAAAATTAAATTTCAGGAATATAAAGCAGAATAATTTTGTCATAGAATTAATATAGTTTAACTTTTCTTTCAAAGTTTTTGTTAATAATAGCAAACTGCTCGTGCATTAAACTTTTACCAAATGAAAGTCTATAATGTAAGAAATTTGAGGTCAAAAAATGTTTTTATTTTTGTATCTTGAACAACACTTCAAACTTAACAAATTATGTACATGTAAAACAAATTATTGTAAATATATGTAAAATAAATTATTTAATCCTTGGAAATGTCAATACAGGACATGATAAGGTTGAGCAATCTGTATTTCTTAATTACAAGAATATTTTACTTGCGCAGAACTAAATACAATTTAAGGTTGGCTTTTGTACATATCATTCAACAAAGACAAACAGAAATTGATTTGACAACAATGGTGAAAATTAAATTCTTTTATTCATTGATTTTTTTTAGATGTTAAATACATCCTAAATATTCTTAAAACCATGAAGGACATAGTAATAGAAAAAAAATGAAGATTCTGTTCTCAAGGTGATTTCAATCTATGTAAGTACAGCAGATATATGTAAATCTTGAAGATGAAAACAAATAAAAATAAAATCAGGTATTAAGAATGTGGAGTATAAAGCTAACTTTATATCTTAAATTTCACTTCTGGCACAAGTCAGGAAATCAGCTACAACCGATATTTTATTAGACTCAAACTGACTTACATGCTTTTTATGACCACAGATAGTTGGGCTCCTGAATGATTTAATGCCTTCTTAAACTAACAAAAATATTTTGATAATGCCCATATCTCTTTGAAGTGTTTTTTTTTAATTTCTTGCATTGGGCATTTAAATGACTAATATAAATATGATCAGAGATCATATACATAGTAAAGGCTTACTAAATCTTCAAACGAGTTAGTATAATGAAAAATATCACATGTAAAATTACAAAAAATTGGTTTCTGCTCAGCTTTCAACATAACTAGAAAAATTGCTTTACCTGAACCTTTGTCTGTTTTCTAGATTATAAAAACCTAGAGGACAGCTACTATATATCTAGTCTAACTCATAATATCATTATGATGCTTGCTGCCATAAGTATTATAGAACTTGATGCCACAAGTATTATAGTATTTTTAAATGATAAGAGAAATGGAATATGTAATATATGCAAACAATTTGAAAGATTAGGATATTTGTAAAAATAATAATAATAATTTTAATGGTTCTTGTTTCCCATCCTGTATTTTCAAACACTTTTTTTTCTTGCTCAAAACTAACCATAAATTCCTAAAGGTCAAGAACAATAATATATTCAATTCATCTTATATGAAGTCTGTTAGATAATAGTAGCTTAGGTAGTTGGTTTTAATTCTGTACTTAACACTTCACTGATTGACAGGAAATTTAAATTTGGTTGTTAAATTTAAAGTAGTTCCTGGGAATAATAGCCCATTCAGATGTCTAAGTAATGAATTTTTATAACACACCCCTTATAATGTTTTTGCCCCCAAGAATGTCTTAGTTAGACAAATTATATTCATACCACTTTTCAAACTCATCTATTATTATAAGACAAATAGCTGCAAGTCTCCAGATCTCCTGAAAGTTTTAGAATTTCTGTATATTGTGTCATCCAGTGCATCCCTGATTGCAAGCAAGTTAGAACAATACTAAACCTACTCTTACCCTACCATTCATCAGTTAGACTTCTCTAGCTGTTTACCTAAATGAGTTATAAATTTGTCTATATAAGAAATAGCAAGTGAATGTTACATAGTTTTACTCATAATTGTCAAAAATTGAAAACAAGCCAACGTCCTTAAATTTATAAACTGATAAAATGTGGACCATCCATATAATGGGATATTATTCAGGAATCTAATGAAATGAGCTATCAAATCATTAATCTTAAATGAATGTTACTAAGTAAAGTAAGTCTGTTGGGAAAGATTACCTACTATTAGACATTCTAAAAAATACAAAACTATGGAGACATTAAAAAGATTGATGACATCATCACATTGTACCCCATAAATGCATACAGTTATAATATAATAATAATTTAATAATTTAATATTAAAAAATATTAAATTAAAAAATTAGAAAAACTAAAATGAGCCCAGATGCAGTGGCTTATTCCTGGAATCCTGGCAGTTTGGGAGACCCAAGTGGGAGGATAGCTTGAGGCCAGGAGTTCAAGGTTGCAGTGAGCTATGATCACTTCCAGCGTTGGTGGCAGAGCAGTACCCTGTCTCAAAAAAAAAAAAAATCAGGAATATATGTAGGAGTGCTGCATATACAGAAACTACTATTATTGGAAATTAGTACAGATTTTGTACTTCGGTACTCCAATAAGAGGAAAATGAGCATAGCAAAATCAGGCTATGGAGTAGAAAAAGAGTATTGATTTAGTGTTACCCTTTATTGAACAACTAAATTATCTTAAAGCTATTCAAAATATAAATGAATTTGAGTGAAAATTGAAAGATGGTTATAGTAAAAGCTGGAGGTGGAACTAAGATAGCACCTATAGGGAATTATTTATTTGATCTGAGTGCCAACTTTCTATGTTAATATGAAAAAATAGTGAACAGAAATACATACTAGAGCCTAGAAATTGGTTTATTCTCTTTCTACACACAGTGGAAAGGAAGGTGATATAATTGGTAGAAAGTGTTCTTTTGCTAACTGTAATTAAAATATGTAGCAAGTCATAAAAATTCTTTTATATTCTTTTTCTCAGATATCTGAATTTGGAGGATGGCTAAGCTGAAATTGTATCCCTACTTTTGAGTTTGTTTTAATAAGAATGATTCTATGGTGTTAGGTAGTTAGTGATAACAAACATTAAAAAGCAATCCAATGTCATTAGGGAAAAATACTTGTATACCATTTTATAAAATAAATCATGCATTAATATAAAATTTGAAAAAAGATCAGTGGTTGATAAAAATTGTATGGTTGGGTGTGGGCAGGGGGTGAGAGATGAATAGCTGGAGTACAGGGAATTTTAAAAGTGTGAGACTATTCTGTATGGCACTATAATGGTGGATTCATAGGACTTGCATTGTCAAAATCCATAGAACTATACAATTCACTGAGTGAAGCCTAACTGGACTATGTACTTTAGTTAATGATAATTTATTAATACTGAATCATCAGTTTTCCAGCAATACAAAAGCTTTCCTTATTGGCGTGCTGGCTCACACCTGTAATCCCAGCCCTCTGGGAGGCCAGGGTGGGTGGACTACTTGAGCTCAGGAGTTCCAGACCAGCCTATGTAAGAGTGAAACTCCATTGCTTAAAAATAGCAGGGCATTGTGGCAGGCACCTGTAGTCCAACCTACTTTGGAGGCTGAGGCAAGAGAATCTCTTGAGCCCAAGAGTCTGAGGTTGCTGTTTTGAGTTGGATTTACTAAGAATGATTCTATGGTGTCAGGTAGTTGGTGATAACAAACATTAAAAAGCAATACAATGAGAAGTCAAAAAAGGATAATTGTTTGACATTGTTTCAAATTTTAAATAGCCTATTAATGTCATTAGGGAAAAAGTACTTGCATATAATTTTATAAAATAAATTAGGCATTGATGAGCTATGATGCCACGGCACTCTATCAAGGGTGACAAAGTGAGACTCTGTCTCAAAAAAAAAAAAAAAAAAGAAAGAAAGAAAGAAAACAGAACAAAACAAAAACAAAACACATCAATGTTTTTTCTTTTATCTGTCCCCTTTCACATCATGAATTTTGAGTTTATTCCACTTAGCATAAAAGGAAAAAAAATCTAAAGCCTTTGAGGTGAGATAGACACCTGTGCTGGAGGAACTCACATCATTGAGTTTGTGATTTTGAATCAACAAGTATATGACAGCACTATCATTCTCCTCATTTTCATTTTCATCCTGTTCTCTACCAACTGTCTCGCTGCTAGTATTTTGAACTGTTAAACTCAACCAACTCATTCTTTTTTTCTATTTTTCCTAAAGCCCACAGGTCTTAGGATTACATTTTTCTTTTGTCCATTTCTTTTCTTTGGAATAGTTCAACACACTTTTCATCATTGAATCAGATGTATCGCAGATGTAATAGCAGGTAGGTCATTTCCTATATGGCCCATCACCCTCTGAATATGAGGTTAAAATAAGCAGGCCCAAGCAGAAAATATTGCCCACCTCACAAGGTTTTTATTGATTTCATAGGAGCTATATATGACTTTAGTTGGTTCATTGCTTGTTTTAATGAACCAAATCCATTTGCCTATACGTGTGACATTTCAAGGTTTTAGGTGATATTCATTGTTTCAAGGTCAGGAGTTCAAGGAGAAATCTTTTTTGGCGTGAACTTGCCCTACTTCTGGTCTATTCATGCCTTCACCTAATCCAAATGGGTCAGTTCAATTATATTTAAATTCTGTGAAATGTACTGCAGAACGCTAATGGAACTCAACTGAATATCCCATTCTGTTCAAGTACTTCCAGCATGGAATTGTTAGTCTCCTGATCATTAACCCAAGGGTCTAAGTCAAATTTTCATCAGGTGTTTGCTAGCATTTTCATGTAAAATATCACATAACTTTGAACAGTGTCCCATTCTTTCATTTCTGTGGTCACCTCTTCTCTACATTATGTGGCAAGGAGTGTGGCTAGTAAACAAGGGACATACAAAAAGCAGAATCATACCTGAATAGCATATTTTCCAAATTTCCAACAGAATCCTGAGTGTAAACTAAGACTTTTCTTGGAGTCAAAGAATGATTGACTCATTTCTTTCTCATCTGTTTCCAGCAATTTTAATTATAACAAGTTAGTTAAAATGCAACTACATAAAGTACTGCTCACTAATTTTTCTTCATCTACCTTTTATGATGCATTTATTTTGAAAATTTTTTAGGATTCAAAACTTTTTACCTGTAAATAAGAAAACAAATTAATAAAATCCTAGAAAGTTGTACCTGCCACAGAAGTTTTGCAACTTCATACTGATAGTGAGTCAGCAGTGATACCAGCTATGCTGGTTTCAAAATCTCCTCTCAGGTCTTTTTTACCTCTTCTTTACCTTACCACAAAGTGCCTTTGTCATAATGAGTTGTAGGTTTGAAAGTCAATTCCGTTCTTCATGCCAATCTGTAATAACTATAAATGATTAAGCAGTAACACTGGTCTTGGGTTCTAATTGCTAATCAAACTCAAAAGGCACAATGGGTTTAATACAGAAACATTTTTTATTAGATTGAATAAAAGACAACGGAGAACATAACAATAGCAGTGGAAACAGATAACTGTGTCTTGACTCCCAAAATAGCTTTTAAATGTTTCAGAACCTCTACTTTAATTAAAATAATGACCGAGAATTGACATTGGATTTAATAACAGTGAGGTGATTGGTTCCTGTGAAAAAAGGTCATAGTGACATAACTTGGGGTGAAATTCTGAGCAGAGAGGGTTAAAGGGAAATAGGAGAAGCATCATACACAGAAACTATAGATGGTTTGCTGTAGAGGGGACCAGAGAAATGGGTAAAAACTTGAAGTAAGGTCAATAATCGGTTTTGAAATAGGAATGTTGAGAAGGGTGATGACCAAGTTTATAAAGAAAAATTAAATATGCAGAAGGGAGAAAGAAACACTCATAAAGTGATGTGCTTGTACAGGCAAGAAGGAATGGTACTGAACCTTGCTGGATGCTTATGATAGTTCTATATTGTTCTTGTGTATCCTTAAGCTATTTATTGTTATCTCAGAGTTGAGAATTAAATACATGCTAGCAACTCATCATTCCATTGCTTGTATTTCGGTTCCCTTTGAAGTTTTGGGATTATGATTTTTGACAGAAATGCTTTAGTGCAAAGAAAAATAGGTTAAGCCTAGTAATTGCTTTCCTATTCCGCCATAATCATAAAGACACTTTCTCCAAGTTTTTAATTTTTAAGAAAAAACTGATCAAATCTAAACCGATGTAAAGGATCTATACAGAACTAGAATTTTCTAGCCTTATTCATAGAAATAACAGCAATTTCTGTAGCTCACATAGAAATGATAATATAATTAATAATTTCTGGCTGAATTCATAACAGAGTAACCAGTAGAATTCCAAGTATATTTCATATGAATGAGATAGAAGCCATCAGATGAAGAAGTGAAAAGGTTTACAAATTGAAGGAATGCTGATCCATATTCTGTTTTATGTTTGTTACTGTACTAATTCTTTTGATAGAGTTTTATCTTTTTCCTTTGTCCATGACCTTGTTGTTGACATAATTAATGTATTTTGGGAATTAAGAATCCAAAGATAATCAGAGATGATTATCACTAAGATGGCAGTAGAGATACTATTAAGCTGAAAATCTCATTTCCGGACCAAATGAAAGCAGATTTTCAGTACAGGATCAACCGACCTTTAGAAAGAACATGTAAACTATGCTTCTTCATGTCCATTATTTATCTTCCAAGAGTCTTATTCTTGCCTCAATCAAATTTCTTTAAAACCAAAGGTACATTAAACACATAGCTATATTTCTTACACTGTGTCCTCAAAGTTCCCTCTTTTGTTTTGGTGTCCTTATAATAGTATTTGAATAAATAAATTACTGAAAGTTATATTGATAATAAATTGGAGCAAAAACAATCAGCCACAATTATTAGCATCTACTTTTTGCTCCAGCATTATCTTCTTTTGCTTTCCAATCATGTAGCACAGATTTGATTGCAGATGGCTACCTCAGAGCATGTTTGATCCACTTTGGAATATGACTTTCAAGGAACTTTAGCTCATTAAGCATTGTTATGTGGGAACTTTACCAGTAATTTAAGAATAATGCTTTCTAGTATAGCAGATTATTTTTGTCTCATATCGTGAGCAAAATCTTTCATCTGTTTCTCATATACCATGACCATCTTTTCAATATCAAACTCTTATTTTTTCAGTGAAAAATAAATAAATGATGGTTTGAAATTTATCTTTCAAAATGAAAATTTGTCAGAATTGAATGTGCTATATGTTGTCAGCATGGTTTTGTTGTTTCTTTTCTATTTGGTTTGTTTCATAGATGCTACCACGAGGCCCAGGCGAGCTAATTAAAGTAGGTCACACAAGGTTAGGTAGCTTGCTGTCACATTAGTGCTTCTACTCAGCTACAGGGAAAAGGCAGAATGACCAAAAAAAGCCACGAAACATGAGGGCTTCTAAATCACCCCACTGTCATTTTTAAAATTACTGCCAAATGCTTTCTTCCCAGTGGCAGCACATGCCTAGGAAGACTGAGATATTTGTCAGGGTCGGAAATAATAACTGTTCTTCAATAGCAGGGGGAAAGTAGATGACATGGTGTCTGGTGTTGAAGAAACGGAGAGAAAAGGCCACTGATTATATCTATTATGTGGAGAGAATTTCTCTCTTCTCTAAACGGGAGCCTTCTGGAAGAGCAGTGTGGCATTGGCTGTGCCCAAATTAGGCTATTGGTGTGATGACACAATTTCACAGTATGTAGAATTCTCAGCTTATTATCATTAAACTAGCAAACATCACTATCTTGTTACCATATGAGCAGGAAGCCTGTAGCATCAACTTTTTCTGTTGATGATGCTCATTTTACCCTGGCAACATTTAAATACTTGGTGAAGATCAAAACTGAAGAATAGAACTTAGATGTCTGGTTGACTTACTTGCATGTTTTCCTGCAAATCTTTTATAGAAATATCCAAACCTGTATCACTGGAGAAACCATTGTTTCTGCGGCAGATGCTCATAACATATTTATTACAAGAATTTAACATAAGTTTAAATAAATGCTGCTCTTGTGGTCTTCATAATTTATACAAAAGGGGATAGGATGTTGGTACAAAGTTTTTATGGTGATGTATAGGATGGTGTAGGTCCATCGAGATGAACATTCTTTTGAATAATTCCTCAGGTGCTTCATCTATGAAATAATAATGAAGAGATATTTTGAAGTTAAAGCAAAATTTAAATATTACTACCCCTTAGTAATTTTTTTGGAAATTTCTGCAGACTAGGATGAAATTGTTTATGTTGAAACTGTGCTTTAATGGGGAGAAAGAGAACAGAAAGTTATCAAACCATACCCTACCACTAACTCCCTGAACCTCCAACTGGTACTTTATATGATTATTTCTCTACCGGACGTCTCCCTTTCACAGAATATACGTGCCAAGAGGGCAGAAATATTGTTTTGTTTACTTTCATATCTCAGTAAAACTAGCATGTAATATACCCTTAATAACAGTTGGGTGAATAAATAAAGACAAAAGGTTCCTGGGTGCGTAAAAATGATGGAGAAAAACACACTGACTAATGGAGGTTAGGATCATATAGAAAGCGCAAGATAAACGGTGTAATCATAGAAAAAGCTATTTCCATTTGGATCCATTTTCTGCCCAAGTATTTTTCTTTTACAGATGTTATTTTCTATTAATCAATTTCTTAACTGCTGTGGGTCAAGGCCTTTGCCTTTCTTTCTGACATGCTGGCACCATAGTAATTATGGTCCCTGGGCTTCTAGCAATTATAAGCTCTCACCTCTTCTTTATTGCTACAGGGTCTGTTAATGGGACTTTGGGGTCCCATCTTTTCTACTGCGATGGAATATAGTTCTGGGACCACCTGCCTACCTTCTTACATACGAAAACCAGCACTGAACTCACTGGCGCCAGTGCTCTCGTTCCCAGTGTGTTCCTGAGGGCTTTGGTAAATGGGGATGCCCTCTGGGGCTTCTCACAGAACATAATCCTCTAGTAAATAGTCTCACAGGATGTATTCTTTCCTGCAAGATCACTTTTCTGAGTTGTTTTAACCCTTTCTTGTAACATGTGCCAGGGCAACTTAGGCATTTCTCCTTTGCTCAGTGTGGACAATTGTTTTCTCCAGACTTCTGCAAGCTACTCCAGAGGGAGCCAGCCTGTTCAATTCCACGTTTGAGAAAGTGCTTCCATGTCTCTGTGTCCTTGTTTAACCACTCTCAAATTCCAGCCCCCTACTCCACCGATCAAGCCCTATCAAGATCCAATCCCACTAGGCTGGGATGCTACACTGCTTCCTGCTGGTGCTCATTAGCTAATTTTTGTGTCTCTTTTGCAGTGCTCATGCCCAATTGCCAGAATTGTGAGTTTCAAACCCTGTTTATTCTTATGTTTGCAGTCCTTGTTTCCCATTTATCTTTCCTCTCTTTCTACTCCATTCTTTTCCTCTCCACTTGAGGCTTGGTCTGATTATTAGCAAGCATTGCTAGCCAAAATGGAAAGGTGGAAGACACCTGCACCAGTGTTCTAGTTTTAATATCGAGGTGATAAAAGACACTGGGTGAGGTTCTCCAGACTTACAAAGGGAAAGCATGCATTAACTTAGGGGAATGACTTCCTTAAATTGCATTTAGTTGCTGTTTGCCTGCTAAACACAAACTTCATTAAATTAACATAGAGCAAGCTGTTAACACTTCTTTTTTATGAAATGTTCTCTTCAACTATATTAACTTATCTAAAAATAAAAACCTAATACTTTGGGATATAAGGTAGAAATGAAGTGTTATCTTTAGGAAGAAACAAATACTCAGGGATGAAGTCGCTGTGAGTTAACGAAGCCCAGCAATTTCTGTTGGTAGCATTTCAACACAAATACTGTTGAATGGGTAACAGAAATCCGTGTGTATCATTAAATATGGAATGTCATTAAATATTATATTAAATATGAAATGTCTGATTTTGAATCCAAAGTTTAGTTTATTATATCTCAAACTTAAACATTAAGGAGTATAATTAATCTAAGTATGTGCCTAAACTGTCAGCACTATTTTCCCATCTCAAAGGTAGTTTGCTTTTTCCAGCAGCAAAGGAGCCGGGAGAGTGAGTGACCATGAAATCACAAAATTTATTTTCCATAGCTTGTTGAGAATTTTACATTTTGACTCATATGAAGTGGTCCAAAGGCTGGAAAAAGTGATAGTCAGTTGGTGCAAGATCTGGTGAATATGGTGAATGACAGGGAGCCTCCACGTTATTTTCCGTAGCTTGTTGAGAATTTTACATTTTGGCTTGTATGAAGTGGTCCAAAGGCTGGAAAAAGTGATAGTCAGTTGGTGTAAGAGCTGGTGAATACGGTGAATGACAGGGAGGCTCCAGTTTCTGTAGTTCGAGCAGTGTTGTTTTGCAACAGTGTTGTCTCACAAGAGGATTTTCCCCTCTCTGTTGACTGGTCTCACTTGCTTAATAACAAGCATTTCCACCACATTGTCCAAATGTTTGCAATAGACATCTGCTGTAATCAATTGACCTGGTTCATGAAGCTGGAGCATATAATACTATCATCAAAGCACCAAACAGACACCTTTAGTTTTTTTTGATGAATATTCAGTTGGGGGCCATGTTTTGGCACTTTATTCAGCCATTGTGCAGAATGCTTTCATTTGTCAAAGAGAATTCCTTTTCCTTCACAGGTAATGATACAGTGTTGGAAGGAATGGCTCACCTTCATGTGGTGACAGCAAAGAAAGGCAAGCTTTGAGATGGCTTCTCTTCTGATGCTCTTTTAATCCAGGTGGAACCCACCTATCCAGCTGGTTTACCTTGCCAATTTGTTTCAAATGGTTCAATATTGTGGAATAGTAACATCAAAACAAATATAGTCTAGGAGAGGAGGCAGGTGGAAGGGGACAGGATGAGGAAGAGTGGTGGGAGGAGGGAGGGTGTTTAGTGGGAGTAGGGAGGGCATTTGGTGGGATCTCACCCAAAGTGCACAATGCAAGGGTACACTTCAAAATAGCTAAATTATAAGTGTCTTGCCACAAAAAATATTTAAATAAGGTAATGGTTATGTTAATCAGTTTGATTTAAGCTTTCCACATTGTATATCAAATCATCACATTGTACCCCATGAATGTATAGTTATGATTTAATAAAAAAATTAAACTAAAAATAAATAAATAAAACTAAAATGTCCTATCTGAACACTAAAACAAACAAACAAAAAATCTTCCTGCTAATTCACAGGTGGGTTGAAATGGATTCACTTCCATTATAGCTTTCAGTTCATTATTATACATTTTGCAGTCAGGTCAGCCACGTGGTTCATTTCAGCATTGAAATCACCAAGACAGAACTCAAATCATCAATATACTATGCCTTCCCGTAGCCAAATCCTGCCCAAACACTTCATTGATATTTTGAGCTGTCTATGCCACATTGGTTCCCCATCAGAACTCATATTCAAAAATAACATGAATTTTTGACATATACTTGATTTCACAAGAATTACATTAAAAATGTTTTTGAAAGGTAATCACAAGCCAAGGCATGTGTTTGAAAGAATGAGGACGTACCTTCACATTAAAAATAAAACTAGAAGTGTCAAAGTGAAATGTCAGAAATATCACTGTCAGAAATAATACTTAAGGATATCGGACATTTCACACTTAACCTAGTAATGGAACAGTTTTTTTACCTAAAAAAGTGATGTCAGGAATTAATTTAAGGTATACAATGTAGGTAGCTTTTCATAAGACAGATTCAGCAATGACCTCTAAATTTTCTGTTTAGTACTGATTTAAATGTAAGGTGAAAACACCCATTACAATTAGAGTACTGTTAGAAGCCTACATAGATTTTGAAAAATTAAAAGGGAATTCTGTTTCTTGAAACTGTCATGATTTGTTTTCTCACTTAGAAACATACCATAAATGCCTCTAAATGGCAAATTTTCTTGTTTGAAATACAAAATCACTTTTTTCTGATTTTCTTTCTTTTATTCTTTTTTTTTGTGCTTTCCGAAGAAGCAACTAAAACCCATGCCCTAGTCATGACTAGTTTGACATTTTCCATGTTTCTGACAGATGTTCTCTTTAACACCATTCATAATCTTGTACATAGTATACGAAACACAAAGGCCACTGCCCAGAAGATAAATGGAGATTGGAAAAATGACAAACATAGGATTTATTAAATAAATATATACATATATACACATAGTAAATGTGAGCCATGGCTGAGTGATAGTATCAATTACTCAATGGACGTAATATACATTTATACATCCTTTATTTTTTAGATCCTGTCAGAATGATGATTTTGCTCTATGAAAATCTTGTTCTTTACATCCATGTTTGTTGTTTGTTTCATTTTGACAGTCCTTCGCATTAAAATTAAAACAAGACATTTTTATTTTAAAAATAAAAACTGGTGTTATATAAATAGACTAAAAACATATTGCATTAAATGATTGTTCGACTCTATAGAAAAACTTGAAATTGATGGATTAAATTTTAAAAAAACATATAATTTATTATTAAAACTATGTTACATGACAATAAAAATTTATTTTATTATTTAATTCATGCTACATAAAATTATTCCATAAAAATTATTGCTAAGTTTTTTAGAGGGGTGGAGGAAGTGGCAGGGTTGTTCAGATTTTATATAAAATCTTTTTGCAATCCTATTTGTAATAACAGGTTGCAAACCTCTTATTTTAAACTTATAGGTTATGGCAACTGTGATCCAGTTATATAATATTATAATTTTTCATTCAAAAGCAGTAGTCAATGTATTCTATGTCATAACTTGAAGAAAGGATCATATAATTTGGAATCTGGAGAATAATTATGGCTAACTTAAAAATATTTTAATTCATATAATTAATGTTTCATTAAATAATCCAGAAGCCTGATCCTTTGTTCTAGCTTCTCACATTTCCCCAAATTTATCAAATACAAGTAACATGGGAAACCATAGTTTTGTACATTGAAATACATTACTAAGTAAAAATAAGAAAGTAAATCAATAATTACTTTCCATATTATGTATAAATGTGAAAGAATTATAGTCAACATGAATCAATTTCATCAAGAATATCAGGAAATAATCTCTATTTGTATATAAAGTGTTTTACATATTTAATTTATCATACTTTGATGACACATTGAAGTATTATGTCTGACTCTCTCCCCAAAAATGAGATAAAGAAGGTTTGTGGTGGTCTTAGTTTCAACATTTCAAAAGTATCAACATTCTGCTTGTTGATTCTTTGCAATAGAAGTCTATATGCTAACAGTACAAATGGATTTTTCTTAAAATGATTTTGTAATTTATTCACCATACAAGGAAATAAAAGGAGCATCATTAATCATATTAATTGGACCGAAGAAAAAAACTGAGGACTGTCTCAGGTAAACTTGCATTTATAGTGACTCCAATTATTAAATAATGTATGACAGTTGATTAGTGTATCCACTTCTAAATTCAGCAGCACCAATTGACCTTTTCTTTGCATTTAGGATCCTCACCCCAGGGTTGAACTGAGACAATGTAGAACCGGGTTCTACAACTGTGTAGACATGGGTTCTAGTTCCAGTTCTGCCTAACTTGAACTTCCAGTTCAACCTCTAACTTGTTGTTTGGGCAACCTAAACTTGCCATCTCTGACTTCTTTTATACAATGAGACAAAAGGATTTCAGTAAATAGTTCATATATTTGTGAAGATTGAGTTGGTAGGCACAAAAGATGTAGAATAGTGTCTGGCATACAGTAAATGATTAATAAGTTATAACCTCTATGATTTTCTGAAATATTTTTATAATGAATTTTCAACATAAAAAGCAGTGAAAAAAATAGACTGGAGAATCTCCTTTTTAAATTAATTTAACTTATTTGTTAATCGCCAAAAAAGTAATGGTAATTTGAGTAGTTACAAAGGATAAGAAGATTTGGTTGACTCAATGTGAGGTAGAGTTTTAATTTTTCCTAAATTCACAGCTCTGTAGATTTTTGTTTTCCTCACCACAGCTGCCTCAGTATCAACTCTCTCTCCCCAAGGACCTTAGACGCCACAGCCCATCTTGCTTATAGCTCACAGATTGTAAAGCTGTGTGAATCATTAACTTGCAAAATTTGAATATATCCCATTTTAGAGCAGGGAGATTTCCAAATGGCCTGCTGGTGCCGGTGGAGTAGGTGGTATGCCTTTCAACGTGATATTATGTCCCCTAAACTTACAAAGCCAGATGATTCCATATACTCTGGGACTGGACAAGTAACCTAGCATCTGGCAATCACACACACCAATTTGAATCTGAAGTTAGTGAGAAAAATTCAGACCTCATGGCAAGTTCCTGCTGTCACGGTGCAGCTTCCAAATGCATTCAAGGCACAGGTTATGATGTTGGCTTTACAGTCCCTTCTCTGTAGATTCTGGGCCACTGAGAAGGACAGCACA
Source organism: Arctocebus calabarensis (assembly GCA_963573935.1). Classification (NCBI taxonomy): domain Eukaryota; kingdom Metazoa; phylum Chordata; class Mammalia; order Primates; family Lorisidae; genus Arctocebus; species Arctocebus calabarensis. The sequence continues at coordinate 30,650 of CAUYON010099273.1, forward strand.
GGTTCCTCCATCCAGCTCTATCCTATGTTGTTAAGCCTTGTCCCCAAACATGTGGCCTCCAAGTCTTATTTTTGGTCCACCTAGAGATGCTATAAATCACACAATATTCTGTCAATGTGGTACTTGCGACTAAAATCCATGATTAATATGCTAGAGTTTTATTCCTTTGTTTTCCTCAAACAACCTCTTTTGGAAGCAAATAAGAAGAGTAAGTGCTAAATATTTTCAAACACATTTTCATGAATGAAAATTATTTGAATTCTTATTTAAAGTATTTTTCAGCTATGAACAACAGTACACAATCAACTATACATTCATAATTTTGTTTCTGCAATTAGTTCTCAGAAAATGCATATGTGCCCAAATTATAGGTTCCAATGAATAATGATTTTCTAGCATATGTTTTAGGTTTTAACATACTTGTATTCATAAAACCAAATACACACATAAATAGTTTTCAGAAATTCTTTGTCCTGCAGTTGTTTTTGATTGAGTTTTCTTGATAATTTTTAAGGACTTTAAAGTGACTAGTGACTAGTAAAAAACTCCTTGTGACTAGTAAAAAACTCACTATTAATTCAAATGATGTTGCCATTGATTCTGGCAATTAAAGCATTAAAGATTTATAGCAGAAACTCTATATGAAAATGAAAAATTAAGGCAATTGATGGAGTTTATTTAATATTATCCAAGAAAGCATGTGTTTGATATATTTAGTTCTTGTCAAATTTCACAAACTTAGTTAAGAAAGAATCTGTAGAACTGTGTCTTTGAGACCTCACATAAACTAGTCAGCGTGTGCTATTGAATTGTGCTTCCTTAAATACCAATTTCGATATTTAATATTTTGTTTGATGAAAAATATATATTTTATATATTATATTAAGCATTTTTTTTCTGCACCTTCCTCCTCTCAAATAAGACTAAAGTCACATAGCTACAAGTAATTCATTCCACAATATCCTTATGCTTTATTTACAATGATTCCTGGCACAGATATACTTCATGTTCAGGGTTGTTCTTTTCATCCTCTACTTTTGAAAAACAGCTTCTAGAAGAAAGAAATTTGATGCTATCAATGACTTTACAAACTGAACATGAGTTAAATTTGAACTGGACCTCGTATTTCCTGGATTCTGATTCTTTTTAATAGCTCAAGAAAATTCAATTAACCCAACACTCAGGGTTTAATTACATTCATTGTTTCAAAATGACAGTCACTTTTATCTTTTCATTTGTTCAACATTTACTAAGTTCCTTTAAATGAATGTCTTCAAAATAGAAAGAAAAAATACTTGTAGGAAATTTTTTTTCTTCCACAAAACTATCAAGTTGATACAACTTCATATTTTCCCAACAATTTTCTAATCTTCTTTTGTTGGCTTCTTGTCTTTCCCGTAGTTCACTACCATTGATGGGAGCAGATATCAGTGTAGATCACACATGAAACTCTCATCCACCCAAGCTTTCCTATTTAAGTTTGTTAGCCCTCAATTTGGAAAGAATTGAATTAGACAACACCTCCAACCACGTCCCAACATCCAGGTTGGAGATTCAGCATGTTAGAGTTGAAAGGGGCTATAGAAGCCAAGCCAATTATCTTTTTAAAAAAGAAATGAAATTACACAAAGGCTATTAAAAGGCAGAACCTAACCAAGACTACAGTAATAATTTTGATGACAGAGTCGACCAAGATATAGGAATCTTAGAATTTGTTCAGTGTTCTTATTATCCAAGCTACTACTCTACTACTATGGCCTTTCCTGCCATTTTTTTACATTTTCTATGGCTACTATGGTTGTAATTATAATTTATAACTATGTTTTAAATATTAGCATTTTTATTATATTTTTGTTTATTCTTAATGTTGCAGGTCACCAATTTTATCAAAAGAATTTTTTCTTGTTATAATAAGTAAGGTACTTCATAGAGGATACAGAAAAAATTACAAGCTCATATCAGGAAAATATTTAATTTCAGTTGTAAAGTATATATTTTGATCAAGAGGCTTAAGAAATGCAGAAAGTCAACATCTCATCAAACTGACCCCCAAATGTAGCTTATTCTTCGTTCTTAATAGCTAATGTTAATTTTCCTAAGAAATAAGGAAAAGTAATAAATAGCTTCACAGATTGTTTCATGAACATTTAATACTATTGGCAGGCCAGATGTTTTACTTTGATTTTATAAATATTTGTTTTTTATGTACTGTACGCTGGCCATGTGACTAATTCCTTTTCTAGTAATCAATGTGTAGGGCATTCTCAAAATGAAAAAGAAGAAATAAAATATTATTACTTGTCAAAACATTGCATTTTCTAGGAAAAAGAATGATAATTAGAAGTCAATAGGCCTGAATTTTGGGTCTGATCCACAGTGATTTTGATTTGAGTCATGCACAGATCTATATATTAACATGATAAGCTGTAAGTTTTGAAAAATACAGTGTTTCTGCCTAACACACAAAGTCATCTTAAGCAGAAATGATAAAGATGATAACAGCCATAAGCACACCATTTATTTATTAACCATTTATTACTCTGTATCAAAATTAAATGCTATGCTTATAAGGAAAGGCAATACATATATCATCCTTTCCCTAAAAAAAGGTCAATTAAGTTAACAATGCAAGACTTATTAAATGCGGAAAAGGGTACTAATATGGAAGAAAGAAGAAATTTGAAGCAAACCTTAGCTATTCTATAATAATTGGATAATTTTCCAAAAATATACTCTGTCTTTGAACTTCCTCTGTTTGTAAAAGAATAGTATTCTGTGACATTATAGTTTATCCTGTACTCCTGTCAAACATAAGATGTAATGAATTAATGCTAAGTGTGTTGTGAAAGTAATACGAGGTCTTGAAAGTCTTCATAAAATCTTTTGCAACCTCTTTCCTTTGTACAAGATAAAGCAAGATAACTTAGAAATATAACAAAATAAGTTTCTAATGGAGTGAATTTCTTATTTGAATTGATTCATTGTATGTAAGTATTTACATATAAAATATGTAATTTTTAGCCCTATATAATAAAAAAATCTAAGTATAATAAACCTTCATTTTAATTTTTTCCATTTTAGAACAGTACATTTATATTAAAAATTAAAACATACTAAAAGATAATTTTTAGGGCATTGCTTGTGGCTCAAAGTAGTAGGGCGCCAGTCCCATATGCTGGAGGTGGTGGGTTCAAACCCAGCCCTGGCCAAAAAAAAAAAAAAAAAAAAAAGATAATTTTTAAAAGCAAATAGAATTTAAGTGCTAAAAATTAAAATCGTTTTCTGTAGCTTTGAAGTAGAATACAGAAGAGAAGATGTGCTTCAAAATGTGCTATATAAGAGACTAAAAGTTTTGCAACCTCCGTTTAAGTTTCTGCCACAAATAGAGAACTTTTTCTGTTGAAAACATTTATTTTAACATTACTGACTTTTAGATACTTAAGGATATTTCAAATGATATTCAGAAATGATAAATGTATTTATGTATTTATCAAATGATAAACTGTATTCAACAATTAATATATATTCAAATGAACATTATAACAAGTGAAATTTATGAAAAGGCATATTTAATATTTTAAGAAATATTGATAGATTATTAGAATGACTTCAATTAGCGCATTACTGAGAGACTGATGGAGTCTTTTATATGAGCTCAGATTTTTTTTTTTTTTACATTAAAGAGAAATTTGCTGTAATTCTCAAGGAATTAACCTGGGCTTACGATTTCTGAGTTAGAGGATTCTGAATAACCCTGAATTGCTGAGCTAATCCTTAACTATGGGGCTTTCGGTAGTGTTCCAATAAATATGGATATGTCACCCACATAGAGCCAGATGTACTTTATCTTTTCTCTTCATTCAAGTTATCAGCAGGTAATTTTTTTTATTTCCATGTGTGTCTGTGTATATATTATGTGTCTTAGTGCTATATATTAATATTAAAAATTACTAAGATGCAGTATATTGAAATGACCATGTTCTCTCTGCTTTTAAAAAATTCTATCCCTTCTGTCTTTCTACCATCATGTTATAGAAACATGTATCATAGGAATTAAATATAAAATGGTGCTCAACACCTGTAGCACAGTGGTTATGGTGCCAGACACATACATCAAGGGTGGCAGGTTCAAAACCGGCCCGGGCCAGCTAAACAACTGCAACAAAAAAATAGCCAGGCATTGTGGTGGGTGCCTGTAGTCTCAGTTACTTGGGAGGCTGAGGCAAGGTAATTGCTTAAGCCCAAGAGTTTGAGGTTGTTTTGAGCTGTAACACCATAGCACTCTACCGAGGGCAACAAAATTAGATTCTGTCTCAAAAAGAAAAAATAAAATAAAATAAATATAAAATGGATTTATTAAGTCATTAAACTTTGATTCTAGCATTCTACAGAATTTAAAAAATATGAAGCTTGGAGGACAGTTAAATTGCTTGGACTTTATTAAATAACCTGACCTAATTGACATTTACAAAATACTCCATCTAACCACAGAATACTCATTCTTCTCAGGTGCAAATGAAAGATTCCAAGATAGACCACATTTTGAATCAAAACCAAACCTTAATATATCTAAAATTGTATAAATCATGCAAAGTATGTTCAAGACCACATTAATAGGGATAAATAAATAATAGAAATAGAGCAGAAAATCTCTATATAATTTAAGCAGCATACATCTAAATAACACATAAGTCTAAAAAGACTCTCAACAAAAATTAAGAAGGAAGGAGTTGTTTCTTTCACAGACTGAAAGATGCACTAATATTCAGATGTCAGTTCTTCCTAGCTTCACCTGTAAATGCAATACCAATCTAAATTCCAGCAAGCAGTTTTATAAATATCAACAACTGTTTCTAGTTTATACAGAAAGCCAATGACCTAGGATAGCCAACACAATACTGGCAAAGAAAAACAAAATTGGAGACTGATATTCCCGTATTTCAGATTTGTTATAAAGTTACAGTAATTATGAATATGGTATTTGCATAAGAACAGATATATAGATGAACAAAACTGGCACTAACACAACTCAAGATTTACTATAAAGCTACAGAAAACAAGAGAGCATGGTAGTATAAATAAAAAATAGAATAGAGAGTCCCCAAAATAGCCTTACACAAATATAGACAACTGATCTTTGACAAAGGAGCAAAGGACTTTCCTTGAGGAAAAAAATAATCTTTTTTATCAAACAGTGCTAGAACAATTGAATGTCCAAAATAGATACGTTAAGAAAATGACAAGCCACAGTTAGAGAAAATATTTACAAAACCTATCTTATAAAAATCCTATCTCTAAATATATAAAAGAATCTTTAAGCTCAACAATAAAAAAAAAATACATTCAAAAAATGGACAAAATATTGAAACAGACATCTCACTATGGAAGATATATAGATGGTAAGTCAGCATATGAAAAGATAGCCTGCTTTATGTAGTATTAAGGAACAGCCCATTTTTATTTTATTTATTTTATTTTTTTTTTTTGAGACAGAGCTTCAAGCTGTCACCCTGGATAGAGTGCTATGGCATCATCGCTCACAGCAACCTCCGATTCCTGGGCTCAAGTGAGTCTCCTGCCTCGGCCTCCCAAGTAGCTGGGAGTACAGGTGCCTGCCACAATGCCCGGCCATTTTTTAGTTGCAGCCACCATTGTTGTTTGGTGGGCCTGGGATGGATTCGAACCCACCAGCTCAGGCGTACGTGGCTGGCACCTTAGCCCATTGAGCCACAGGTGCTGAGCCAAGAACAGCCCATTTTTAAAAATGAAAAACTACTGCACACTTATTACAATGACTAAAACAGTAACGGCTAAATCACCATAATAATACCAAAAACAACAAAACTTTGCAGAACTAAATGCTGGTGAGAATATAGAGCAACAAAAATTCTCATTCTTTGTTGGCTAGAATGGACAGCCACTTGGGAAGAATGTTTGGCAATTTCATTTGCATTTTAGATTGGCAGATAAAATCGTGTGTGTACCACATGCTACATATTTATTTGAAGGACATACATATTGTGGAATGTCTACTTGTATCTAATTCACATATACATTACCTCATATAGAAATTTCTTTCAAAGATAAATATAACATCACCATTTAATCCAACAATCACACTCCTAGGTATTTATTTTTCCAAATGGTTTGAAGATTATTTCTGCACAGAAACCTACATACACATGTCTGTTACAGCTTTATTCACAATTGCGCCAAACCAGAAGCAACCAAGATGTCCTTTAAAAAGTATATGCATAATATAACTATAAAGTCATATGTTGTAATATTATTCAAAGATTTTTATAAATGAGATATAAAACTATAAAAATAAATGGAGAAATTTTAATTTAGTCTCTAAGTAGAAGAATGCTATCTGATAGGGCTGAATACCATGAAATACTAACTATATAATATTGGAAATTAAATCTATTGGATGAAATAGATAACTAGGAGTGTGACTGTCGGATTGCCAGAAGTTAAGTGGAGGGCCGGGATGTGAAAGATGATGTGTGGGTAAAGCACAGAGCATTTCTACTGTGGTGAAATTTTGTATAATAATGCAGCGGTAGATGCATAAAATCAAGCATCTGTTAAAACCCATAGAACTTTATGGCAAAAGGAGTGAATCTTAATTTATGCAAATTTTAAAATTCAGACTGCATAAGAGAATTTAACAGTATTATAAAATATATATAATAACTTTACATAAACACTTAAGGTGAAATGGTGCTAAATCATTTTGAAAATGAACATAATTTACAAAACTAAAAATGAAAGGTAACACACCTAAGCACTATTTTTAAGTTTATAAAATATTTCTTTTTTTTTTTTATAGAGACAGAGTCTCACTTTATCGCCCTCAGTAGAGTGCTGTGGCGTCACAGCTCACAGCAACCTCCCACTCTGGGCTTAGGTGATTCTCTTGCCTCAGTCCCAAGTGGCTGGGGCTACAAGTGCCTTCCTGGCTACTTTTTTTGTTGCAGTTTGGCCAGGGCTGGGTTCGAACCCGCTGCCCTCAGTATATAGGGCTGGCGCCCTACTCACTGAGCCACAGGCGCCACTCTATAAAATATTTCTATGTGATATGTGGATACAGATTAATAATTGTGACACTATACATATATTGGCATTTAAATATGTATGGATTGTGAAAACTGGTTCTTTCCATTTTGCCATTTGTAAATAAGGAAGGGACTGAGCCTTGAATGATATGTGGTAATGGATTAGAGTTGGAGGCATAAGTATGTACTCATATTTAACTTCACATAGGTACATTTAGATATGTTATAAATACATGTATATTCATTGGTTAGTATTCACACACATTTCCTTGCTGTGTGATAAGACCTAAAATAAATGATAGCCTACTAGCAACAAACACTCTTAAGTGTGGGTTGTATGTACTTCTGGGAAATGTATAGTAGGTGAACATGGAACATCTCGTAGTCCCAGAAAGCAATAAAGTACTAAAAAGAAAAAAACCACAGAAACATATTCTTCATGGGTGACAATACGTGGAAAGCTGAAAATATTTGAGTAGGGTATTAAAAGGGGAAAACCATGAGTAACTTTACAGTGGAGAAATCTAACAAAAACCCTCTCAGCCAAGTGATCAAGGTCAACATCAATAATAACATATCATGTAGTTAATGTTTACCCTTTATATGTTGTGAGGAAAATGGCGTTTTACCTCTGTGGTCTTCTTCTAACAATACTCATCCTGCTCATGAGAAAAATATCAAATAAATTCTAATAGAGAGACATCCTATTGCAAACATTTGACAGGTACTCTAAAAAACTGCCCAGGCAGTTTTTTTCAAATCTCAAGTCTGCAGCTTCCTCTGTGTTGCTGAATAGAACTGTCATACATTGCACGCAGATGTTTAAAATGGTGTAGTGAATTATAGAAAACTGGCAGTTTCTTATAAAATTACTTATGTGGTTAAACTTTGGCCTCGACATTTCATTTTGGGTATTTACCCAAGATAAATGAACTATATATTCCCACAAAATGTCTTTCATAAAAATATTCATTTAAGTTGTGTTAATAAAACTAAAAATAATCTAAATGTCTATCTACTAGTTAATGGTTATATAAATTGTGGTATATCCATAAAATAAAATTAATGAGCTACTGATCCATGCAATAGCAGGGGCAAATCTTGAAAACTATTTTATTGAGCTATAGAAGACAAACACAAAAGATTATATAATATTATGTAATATTTCATCTATAAAGTTCAAAAATTGACCAAATATTCTATGGTCTGTAGTATATTTAATATTTACTATTCGAAATATTAAACTAGGATTTTTTCTTCTGAGTGTGGATTTTGAGTAGAATGAAGCATCAGGGAACTATCTGTGATATTAGGAATATCTGTGCCCGGAATGGGGTGCTGATTACCTGGGTGCATGCAATTGTCAAAATCCATCTGATGACCCATGTAACATGGGTTCATTGTATTGTACATAATTATATCACAATAAAATGTATTAAGTCACCAAAACAATTGTTAGATATACATGAAATTTTATCTATAATAAGCTGTTATTCTTATCCAGAAACAAAATGTCAACATCATTTTTTGTTTTTTGAGGCAGAGTTTCACTATGCTGCCCAGTGCTATGGCCTTGCAGCTCACAGCAACCTCAAACTCGTGGGCTTAAGTGATTCTCTTGCCCCACCTCCCAAGTAGCTGGGACTACAGGCACCCACCACAACACCCAGCTATATTTTTGTTGCAGTTGTCGTTGTTTAGCTGGCTCGGGCTGGGTTCAAACCCACCAGCCTGGGTATATTTGACCAGCACCATACCCACTGAGCTATGGGTGCCATCCTCAACTTCATTATTATATAGAGTATTCTTTTGTGAAGAAGATAAATACTTAGAATAAAATCACAGCCTGAAACATTTAATTTGGTTATAAAGGATTTTTTTTACTTTTTTTGTTGTTTTGTTTTTGGTTTGGGGCTTTTCTTTGGGGGGGGAGTTGCTTGTGTTTTTGTTGTTGTTTGATTAGTTGGCTAGTTGGTTGTTTGGTTTTGGTTTGATTTTCTGAAAGATTTCAATGACCAACAATCAAAGCTGCATTTGCAGGATTATTTCTAAAATATTTGAAAGAAGGGCAAATTCCCACATGATCAAGTTAAAATGACCTCCTTATAATTGTACTACTAAAACTTGAAAACAAATCTGTCAGTTGTTGTTACTTGGAAGGCTTAACTAATATCTTAAACTACATAAAATAGTTGATTGGAAGACAGATTCATTTCAGGTTCACGGAGAATATATTTAACCTTAAATATGTTTCTGCTACTTCAATGCCAACTTTGAAATAATTCTTTTTCCCTAATATTAAGAGCAATGTAAGAGAAACTCACCTAGTTGTTTATTTTGCAGCATGGTGTTGCACGTTAAACTCTTACCTGATATGTTATTTTCAATTTGCTTTAACTTCATATTTTCTCTTGGAAAAGTATATGAGTTTGCTAAGATATCCATTTACTATCTGGTCCTCTTGTCCTATCTGTATGAATAAGTTCATTCATGAACCACCCGTGGTATATCACATGATTGAGGAGTCCAGAAGAGAGTAGGAAGGCTACATTATTCTCTTTAATGATAATTGATATTGTATGAAATGGATAATAATGTTCGTCAAATGTTTAATACATTTTCTTAGCTCAGGTAAGCAATATTAAGTTTTTAATGAAGGCTGTGGAATACCCACCCACCATTTTCCTCATAAAGAAGTAGTTCAGGGGAGTTTAAGACTTTATTGCCCTGAAAGCAACCGCAACCAGGACAATAGCAAAACACAGACACAGGTCAGCTCTGACTTAATTGAATCAGGATACAAGTATGCCACAAAGATTTTCTTGAATTGAGTAAAAGTTGCACAACACAAAAAGAAGTTGGGAAATAAAATAACGCAAGGAAAGGATAAACGTCTGAGGCCATGCACAGTGCAGTTATGCTGATTGGATCAATATACATGTATACCTATATCGAACTTCACACATACCCTATAAGGACATACAATTATTATGTACACATAGAAATTAAAAATAAAAAATAAACTAAACAACAAAATGCAAAATAACTGACTTTTTAAAGAGATGAAGCAAGCAGCAGGGCCAGACTGCGAGAAAAACAAATTACTTAAAATGTAATTGGAACTTCAAAAAGAAAACGATAAACAGAATATTTTTAAATGGTGTAACTTAAAAAAAATAAAATGTTAAATAATGCCTCAAGAACCAGATTGAACCCATAAAAGGAAAAATAAACACACACATAAAAAATACATAGATTCTGGTGGCGCCTGTGGCTCAAAGGAGTAGGGCGCCAGCCCCATATGCCGGAAGTGGTGGGTTCAAATCCAACCCTGGCCAAAAACTGCAAAAGAAAAAAAAAACCCAAAGCAAACAAAAATACACAGATTCAATACATCCACCCAGATACACCAAAAACAAATATATGGAAACCAAACATGAAGTAGAAATTTCCAAGACAATCGCAAAAGAAGGTGCCTTGTCTGAAATGCGTAAAAAAAGGAAATACAAAAGATTCCATTTTAGAGAGAATCTAAGTCAGAAGACATTAGAGTGTCATCATTCAAGTAAAAGAAGCAAAAGGGAAATTCAACTCAGAATATTATACCTAGTGAAAATATCTTTCAAAAGCAAAGATGAAGTATAGTTTATTCAGACAAGCAAAGATAGACAAATCTATTACCTATGGATTTATACTAAAAGAAATGTGGAAAAAAGCTTGAGAGACAGAGGAAATTTAATACTAATCATAACCTAGAACTCCAGAAGCGCTAAAAATAAAGTTAAAAATATATACCTGTATTTTTCTTATTTTAAAAGCTTTAAAGGATAATTTTTTTCCATACAATAACGTAGTAGTATTATAAATATCTGCTTTCTATTACAAAAGATTGCTTTAGTTTTATCTGAATGGAATTACTCAGCAGGACTCGTCTATGCCCAGTTTCTTTCACCCAGGATAAATACTTTGAGTGTCATTCACACAGGTGTCAACATTATATGTTTTTATTTCCAAGTCATATTCCTTTGCATGAGTATACAAATTTGTTTATTCACGTATGTAGGCAGAATGGAGACTGAAGACCCCATTCTTGGCAGGGGAAGGCATCCCCCCCAGAGAAACAAAGTTAAAAAGTAAGCTGAAGGAGTTGGAACAAAGAAAAGTCAGTTAATTTACTTTTAAGCCAGCCATTACTAAATTTCTTATCTTAACAAGTTTCCGGCCTTTCTTGAAACTCTGGCCTACTGAGGATACAGCTTATACAAATACCCCTGCTGAGTCTGTGAACACTCAGGGAACACAGTGGCCATTGCAGAGGCTATGGTGAAATCTAGAAAAGATACACGATCCAGGTCCTTTCCTGCTCATTAAACAGACAAGGCTGATACTGTTATGGAGATTTACATTAGGCTGGAGCAGAAACCAAAGGAACATCTCAAGCCCTGAGATATGGGCAGGAGGGTTTATATCCCTTATTACAGAGGAAAATCCTCTGTGGTGGTGATGAGAGGAAAATGCCTCCCTCCCACCAATTCCTCAGAGGAGGTTAATGCCAGTGGTATTTTACTCCACAGAGAACTAGTGGAGTTTAACACCTCCCTAGGAATCTGTGTGTGTGACTGCAGACAGGAGGCTGCCCCCACACAAGGAATAAAATTCAGATTTCTCAAAACTGCTCAAATCCTTAAAATTAGTAATATTAACAATAGGAGCTGATATGCTCACTCAGAGAAACTGCTGATGTCGTCTTTGTGCCCTTCCTCAGCTTACCCCCTGGGCAAAGAGATTTGAATAAAAGCTGAGTGGAACAGAGACTTGGGGCTGCTCGCCAAACCCCGCAAACAGGCAGTGGTCCCCTGAGCTTCCACCTGTCAAAATTCTGTTCCTTGTCTCCTGTCTCTTTCTTTATTGGCGTTCCTAACTTTATATTTCTTCAATCGGTCATGCCAGTTCCACAGGTCTTATTGGATCCTGCCTCTGGGGTGGGATCCCAACGCACATACTTGTTTATAAACACTCGTGTTGTTTCTTCTTTATAGCTATTAATAATAAAGTTGCTAAGAATGCTTATGTACAAGTCTTTATATGAACAGGTACGTAAGATTTTGTTTGTCTTGGACAAATACCTATCAGTGAAATGTCTGTTATCATATGGTAAATGTATAACTAACATTTTCAGAACCTATTTCCAAAGTAGATGTACCATTTTACATTGCTTATATACAAACAGGAGTGGTACATGTTTTAATCCTTCCACATCTCTTTGTCAACATTTGGTATTCAGTTAGTTTTCTTTTTCCTTTTTAATTAGCCACTCTGATAAGGATTTAGTTGTATCTTATTGTGGTTGTGATTTGAGCTTTTGTATTGACCAATGATTTTGGCATCTTTTCCTATACTTATTTGAAACTGTGTATCTTCTTTGAACTCTGTTTGTCTTTTCAGTGTCAACATACATTATATCAATATGCAAATCCAATCCTAAATTACTTAGGCAAATTGAAACAGTGTCTCAGCAACAGGTGAGTTAGGACTCACCAGAACTGTCTATTCCAGATCAGGTGCCTATCAGTGATAAACTAAGGTGAGGCATCATGAAATACAGGGCATATCTGTCATTTATTGTCTTTTTATATCTGCTAGACTATGAGACACGCAGTCTGTGTGTAAGAACTATAACTGTCTGCAAGAGCTTAGCAAACAACAAACAGATATTTCTTAGAAGGAAGGAAAGAAGGAAGGAAGAAGGAAAGAAGGAAGGAAGAAGGAAAGAAAAAAGGAAGGAAGGGAAGAAGGGATATAGAATACAAGTCAAATTTCCACACGGAGTTAGACCAGCATAATATAGGGATTCAGAGGTGGTACCAATAGGTACAAAAATTACAGAATTATAAAGGATAGGAGAGAGAAAAAAGAATATAGAATGATCTTCATTAAGACTCTCAGAAGTCGTCTATTACACAGTTTTGATTCAAGGCCACACTGGAGAATTAATTATTATCATTTCGTATCAGTTGGCAGTATCTTTCAAAATGAAATTATCTTTCATTCCATCTACTTCCCCAGCACTTAGAGCTGAGATCACTTGGACAAAGATCAAAAAGAGTGTGCTCTTTCTTTTTATTTACAGGAAGCTCATGGAAATCCTTTCTGACAACTGTCATGTTTTTTTACTGCTTTATCAAGCAAAGTGATAGACAGTCTTACAGCCCGTGGGAATGAAAATTTCAAGTCAGGACTCAACTTTTGCAGCAACTCAGTATACAAGATAAACAGATGGTTCTATATTTTCAAAGAAGTATTTTCATATGTTTATTTATTGTGTTTACACACACACACTTCATATTTTGATAGATTATTTCGTAAAAGCTTCATTGAGTAAGACTGGCAAGATTTAAAATGATTTGAATGAAGAGATGTGATGTCTGCATTAGATCTAATTTTGTTTAGAGATTTAATAATAATATATTGATTTTTTTGGTCTTATTGTAGATTATGAGTTCAGATTTAGAAATGAAATGATTGCAACTAAACATCAAACAGAAGAGCAGAGAAAGTATTCCTTGTAGACTGTTCTATTGTAAGATTCCTTAGATTTCATTTTTTATTTCTCTGAGCATTTCCTTTATTAGGAAAATAAAGAACATCAATTTAATATCATCTCAACAGATATAAGTGATTAAATTAATCACAAATATAAATGGTTGAGTTAATTGCAAACAGAGATTTGAGGAAGAATTAGACTAATATACAAATGCAAATATGATTTTTCCAGATAGTCCTTATTTAAAAAGAAAAATGTAGGATATATTTCTAAAAAGTGAGAGAAACTATATTAAATATTACATTGAAATGCCAATTAAAATTCTAAAAATAAGATCATCAACATTTTTGCATTCATTTATATGTTATAAAACCTTATACTGTGAAAATTGAAAATATTAATGAATTATTAATTATTAAATTAATGAATTATTAAATGAACAGATGAATGAAAGAATGCAAATTTAATGAATATATACCCAGGTAAATAATTCGCATTTTGTCAATTTTAAGTATCTAAAATAATAGGGCAGGGAAAGAGAGAGAGAGATGAAAATAATTACCCTGATAAAATCCCTGTTTTAAAGAATGGGTGAAACTAATTTTTCAAAAATGTATTTTTACTGTAAAATAATTTGAGAGTAATAACACAGTTTAATAAAATGCATGATACAATACATGTAGAGCTCCCAAACATTCGCTTCACCCAGGTTACCCTAATGTCAATATCTTACATACCCATGGTACCATAAAAAACCTAAATAATTGGTTTTTAACTAAACTACATAATTTATTCGTATTTCACCATTATACAGTATAATAGATCACTAAAACAAATTCCTCCAACCTGGAACTTTGTACTTCTGGATCTGTATATCCTTTTGCCCCTTCCCTCCTTCCTCTGTTCTCTAGAATTGTGATATGATTCTCCTACAGCGTATGTTCCAAGGGAATGGAAATCTGTATCTCAAGAACATATTTGCATTCCCATATTCATTACAGAATTATTCACAGCAGCCAAGATATGGAAGCAACCCAAGTGTCTGTCAATAGATGAGCGGATAAAACAAATGTGATGTACTTATATACAATAGAATATTAGATAGCATCGAAAAAAAGCAGAAATGCTGATATTTGGGACACAAATAGACATGGAGGACATTATGCCAAGTGTAATGAGGCAGGTACAAAAAGATAAATACTGTATAACTTCACCTCTATGGGGTCAGGAAATTAAGTTTGTGAACTCGTCCTAGAAACAGTGCTCCATATCTTAACCACTGTCATTTTTGAAGTGCCCTCCTTGGCCTTCGGGTGACTGTAGTAACATTCAGCAATATGGTTTGTAGCACTTTTTCTGGGTGAATTCACAAATTTAATTGTCTGAGGTCACATGTGGAATCTAAATAAATTTATCTTATAAAAATATAGTATAAAAAGGTAATCACCAGACTGAATTTTAACATTTTTTTTTCAAGTTCACTTATCAGCTGCCATGGCAGTTTAAATTCTCTAGGAGTCCACATAGGGGAAGTTTGCATCCAACTAATTTTTCAAGGGCCATTGCTTAATGCTCACAAGGAAGATGGGAAATGGGATCTAAAGAATGACCCCTTTGGAAACACAGGCCTATTAGTCACTCTGTATTCTAAGGCTGGAGTAGGCAAAAAAAAAATTGAAGTGAATCCCTCCAGCATTCTAGGGACTACAAAGAGCGTGAAGAATGAAAGTCTACTTTTAGAGGAAACACAGAATATCTAAGATTACCTTTAGGGTAACTGATAAATTTTTTATTATAATTTAAGAGTATGGTTTTTTTCTAAATTTTATGATTTAATACAATGCTAATGTCTTAAACTCAGTTAATATGTCTATAAGAAGCCTCATCCAAGGAAACTAGGAACTAAGCCAAGATACAACCACTCAGTCTTGTAATACATGTTAACTATTGACCATTAGAAATGGCCTCTGTAGAACAGGTCTTGCTAGAGAATTCTATCTTGTCTGGCATCTCCCACTTCTTCAATCTCTCTCCTCTCAGTTTGAAGAAGTTTGACTCTAGTTCCACAAAAATAGTAAAACTTCTTTAGATACTGTCTCTGTAAGAAAAAAGGAAACCTACCCATAAGTATAACTCTCTTCTCAGGAGCATTGCAAAAAAGAATGCACATTCTTTTGTGTTTCTCATACTACCTGGGGCTTGCGAATGTGAAAGTGGAATTTCTTAAGAATTGTTCTGCATAATAAAGGAAGAGTGTGAAGAGAAAAGAAGCAAGAGAGAAACCAGCCTAGAGTTACTAAAGATGGCTTAGCCTTTGTGCTGCATTATATAACCCCATTCAAAACTCAAAACATTCAGTAAATCTGCTTTAGAAAAGCACGTTTTTGTGAATATTTTTTGAAAGAAAAATTTTAACAGGAGGGAAGTAAAATACATATGAGCTGCATTGCAGCTCACATTCCAGCCTCAGCTGGAATAGAACAAATGTAACACGTAGAAAGTCACCACCCAAGAAGTAGAGCAGGCCAGCAGAATGAAGTGTGGGAGAAGCCACCAAAACATTTGCAGGGAGATTTGGGCTTTCATTAAGCATAACATTGCTTGAGAGATTCCAGGAAACTTTCTCTGGTTCTTGTGTTCAGTGAGGTCACCTGCTGTCCTCACATTTCTGTTCCCTTTCAGAATTTCCCTTTCTTATACCAAGGAAAGTTGAGAATCCTTCACTACCCTACAATATCACCACTTCAGTTACACAGTATTCCATCACATAAGTTTATTTAAATGCAAATATGTAAAGTTTGGACAATAAGCAAGATCATGGACCACAGACTAAGGCCAAATTTGCTAATAAAATAGCCCCAACTATTGAACACTTGGTTTTTGTCTTTTCATAATCAAAGAATGAAAGGAAAAGATAGTTTTGAAATGGCAAAGAGTAAAGTTTACCAAAGTAAAGTTTCATTTTTTAAAGGGGTTAAGAGCAGACACACTTATGAACAGACGGTGGCCCTGGGTTATCTGTGTCATCTTTTTCCTCCGGCCTCTCTTTCTTTTAACAGCATCCTCCTCTTTCCTTCTCTTACTCCTCCTCCTCTTTGTTCTTATTCTTCTCTTTTAAAGTTTGTTTTTCTTGACCAGTGAGGATGTTGTCTCTTTCCTGCCAGCAGGGGGCGCTATCTGCCTTAAGCCAGGATGTGTGTGGCATCCCAAACCCACTGTAGGCTGTAATGCATGATGTGCCCTGCGTTGTTTCTATTATATTTCTTACAACAATTGTGGTTACCCTTATCTTTGTTATTGTTGCAGTATGTCCTATTAGTGTCTCCTTTGCTTCCATTGTTTGTTTTCATTTTTTTTCTGGTCATGTTCCATTTTTCTTACACTGTGATACCTATGACTACGTTTACCTAGAAGTGTGTTTTCTTACTAAGTATCTCATTCATTTTTATAGCTCATTTCATGCCTCTTCTGCTCATGTCTCACTTTCCTACCTATGCTGACAACATTACAAATAGACATCATAAAAGAGAATGTCTCTTGATTATTTACAGAAAGGTTAATGAAATAAAACATAATTTTTGTTTAATACGGTAGACTCAACCAATCCTTTTATTTTTTTCACTACAATACTAAGTTGAAGATCACTTAGACCTTGCCAACTCAAATTTTTCTGTATGCACAAAGTCCTTTGAGAACTAAACCTACTGAGTGCTGATTGGCATGTGGATGAGAAAAATTTATGTGGCTGGAGGAAACAAAAGCAGTACAGGAAGTAGTAGAATGAGCAATGCGTAGAACTCATAGAAAGCTGGGAAAGATCTCATACCAACTGGACAGATCATAATGATGTCAGAAGTCACTCCTCAGTAGTTGGGCCAAATTAACTCTAGATTTCATGTAGCTTTTAACCTTCTCTAATAAATTTAGTGGCACTGAATTGATTTAAGTTCACTGAAATTCAGAATAAAGTCCCAAACAATTTTGGTTTAAAGAATAAAACCAAAATCAAATGTCTCATATGTTAAAATTCATAAGATCTGGTATTCAATAAAAATTTTTTTGTTATCACACAAAGAGACAGTTAAATATAAAACTTAACAGAATAAATATTAATTGAGGAAAATTAATCAGGAAAAACAGAACTATAATTGATAGAGATGATAAATTTATAGCCAAGAACATTAAAGCAACTATTACAAATATCCTGTCTTTGTGAGGTAGAAAAGGAAAACCTGACTATTAAAGTGAGGGGACTGGAAGATATGTCAAAGATGTAAGTAGAATTCATGTTGATAAATAAGAAGGTATCTGTAATAAAAATACATTAGATAAGATTAAAATAGTGAAGAATAAAAACTATTCAAAATGAGGGGAAAAAGGGAAAAAGGACTTGAACAAAATATCATTAAATTTTAGGACACTAGAAATAATCTGTCTATATAATTGGGTTCACGGAGAACAAAAAATAAAACACTTGTAGAAAATGAACAAATGAAATCTATATTCAATGTGATTTTTTAAATTGAGGAAATAAAAGTTAAAATCATAAAAGTTTGAATATGTCAAGTATTAGCAAGTATGTTCCACATTTTCGTGATAGTGCAAATGACCCAACTACTTTGTCAATTTGCCAATGTCATATGCATTTAAATATTCACTTCTGTTTGATGGAAGAAATCACCCCTAGCCACTTCTCCTGAAAATTAAAATCATATGCTATACAATAGTTTGTCTTCTATTGTTTATGGACAATTTATTTATAAGAGCTAAAAACTCGACACAGTCCAATTACCTATCAACTGTGACCAAAAAGATATATTATGATAAATCAAAGCAATGGATGCTGTTCAGTAATAACAGAACGAAATTACAGATACACTCAACAATCTGCATAATGCTTACATGAGTTAAGCCAAGTGAAATAACCTAGACACAATATAATGCAATTGAATCCATTAGCATAGCATTCTACAACACAGAAGCACAGTGACTGAAACAGATCAATGTTTGCAAACAAATGGGCATGACGTTAAGCAGTTAACTGCAATGAGGTACAAGGAAACACGGGGTGGGGAGGTGTTTACATAACTCAGGACAGATATCAAATCTCGTCAAATTGCAAACTTAAAATTGGTTATTTTATTGCATGTAAATTAACTCAATAAGCTTGATTTTTGAAATTATAAAATATTAAGCACACTATTTATGTTAAGTGACCAATCAGTTTTAAACATTCGTTACTAGGTTGGCTTGCCATCATTTCATAGATGTGTCGAATAATGAGATGATGAACCCAAATGGGTTGAAACAATTTCTTACTTACAGATAGTAAAATTACACCACCTGTTCTTTGGGCCACGGTTCCCATAAGGTGCCATTTTGAGGGCCAGGAATTGCCTGCAGACATAGCAAGTCACATTACAGGAGAAGAACTTCAATATTAGAAGCATCTGATCTTATGCACGGCCTGCTAGTAAACTTGTCCATTCTCCCTTTTGAAAAGACGTTGCCCTTTTTACTTTGGAGTTAAGCAACTCTCTCTAAACAAAGAAGAAATGTGTCTTATCTTTTTGCACTAGAAATGTCTCTGAGGAGAGATATGTCTGTATATTATTCTGGAATGGAAATATATCTGAGAAAATTGGCTGTGATACCTAGATGTAAAGAGATCCAACTATTTTCCCTTTTGTCATTTATGTCTCCTTTTCTATGATTGGTATTTCAGTTTCACGTCTATGTCCTCACACAAGTGTCATTCTTCAGTTGGGTAACAGATATGAAATAAACATTTGGACAGATCAGAGGTCTAGATAGCTGATGTGTGTCAGCTATATTTACCAGATACTGCAGTAAATATGATGGCTGATAGAAATACTGCCCACCTCTGTGGAGCCTGCTGGTCTGCAAGTAGCACTACATAGAAAGAGAAGGGACCACTTAGGCTGCCAACCTACTACTCCAAAATCCTAGAAGATTAAAAGAATTTTATTCATAGACATTAGTATTAAATTTAGTAGTTTTAGTTTTTTCCTGTTTGTTCAAATTGCTTAGAATAAAATCCTTTTTATTGCTACTGGTACAAAGATGGTAGACAGAAATTCAGATTCCAAGATTCTTGGTTTACCTTTGCTGTTGGTTCTCCCTTCTCACTCCCAGCTCTGTGATTGCGGCTCCCTTACTCCTGGATGGATGACCACAGGAGTCTGAGAAGGAAAGGTCGATACGACAAATAAGCACCGTGTCATCCATACATTCATCTGGTGATTATGTTCTCTGCTTCTTCCAAAAATTTCCTGAAGAAAAACACTTAACATGATGATAAATGAACAAACCATTAACCAAACTAATTGGCAGAGCAGCGCATCAAACATAGCTAAGATCCAGTTGATGTTTTCTATTTTTGTCTATAGGATTTTTTTTTTCCTAGGAGCTTTGCTGAAATACAGATTTCCTGGCATAGTGATGATGTATCAATCTTTGGACTCTACATAAAATTCATAATTTCTACAGTCCCCTGATGCTTTAATTCTGAACATTTGAACATTTTTGCCTTCAAATTTTTGAGACTTTATTTTTTGAGACTATATTTTTGAAGCAAAATGTAAAGTGTCTTACTTTCGTTTCTGAAAATGTTACACTAAGTAGGTCAATGTTGATTATTTGGGCTGTTTTGTTTAAGGAATTGCTACAGTGAGATTAAGAAGTGTTTCAGTTTTTTTAATGTTGCATTTATGTTTTAGATCTCAGTGACATTAATGGAGTTGCTGCTTTTAATGAAATGAGGGAAATTAATTAAACAATTTATGTTAATCTGACAATGACTGTAACCTCATTATGAAAATGCCATGGGGTTAATATGGTAAAATATGAAATGATGAGCTTTAGAAAGTGGAAACATTGATTAATCTACCTTTTAAGGTTGATTTAAAGCTAAAACAGGCATGACTGTACCATGGTCAAGGTCAATACCATTCTTATTAAAAATGGTATTGAAGCAAGCTTAGAAATTGCTTTTATGATGCATGATTTTTTTATATCTCAAAGAATTTTTGAATTATCACAAATCTAGGTAATCTCATAGCTTCCTAGTACAGCATTCTAGTATTTGTTTCTTAAACTCCAGACATGATTTATATTAGTGTAGAGTATAAATGTCTTAACATAATAACTAAATAAACCAGATGAGGTATATATTTACCAGTGTGATGTAAGCGTTCCTAACTCTATATGAAATCAGCACATTGAACCCCATAAATCCACTAATGTATACATGATCTATGTGTTTATGATTTAATTTTAAAAAGTCTACTAAAGATGGATCTGAAGAGCTACTTGTTGGTGGCAGTTAGCTAGGAATGTTGATGAGTTTCTTGCTACATGAGGAAGAAAAAAAGGAGAAAGATTATACTGGTAATATGACCTCAAAGAGTATAAGAAAGAGCTATATTAAATATTATAAAAAATAAAATAAAATATTGAGCATTATTTGATAATTTTCTATACATTCTGCTATTAAAACATACTGCCTTTTTTACAGAAATATCTAGGTTCACTTCTAACCCAGAGAAATTAAATATTTCATGTAGTTAGTTTTATACATGTAAAATATGTAGGCCAATATGTTTAATTTATCTTCTGCATACCTCAGTAGACATGAGCATCTATCTACTGATATACTTTGAAATACACTTAAAACTTTCCCTAAATATATGATATCATTATGATGATGACCATAATGCCAATAATTTTACTGTTGGGAACCTGCTATACATGGGGTTTGGTTCATATTTAGCATGATAATTAAAATTTTTTTTATTAATGTTATCCTTTTAATTTTTTCAACCATTCAAATAAGTCTATGTGATTTTGTGTTAGAATTTATTCTAGGAACTTTATGCAAATTTATTCTCTTAAAATTCATCAGAACATAGTACAATAGATACCATTGTATTCATCCTTATTTTAGAGATAAGAAAGTTAAGGTACACAGAAGTAGATTAATTTTCCTAAAGTATATTATCTTTTGGTTGGTATTGAAAAGATTTGATATTCTAAAGTCTTGATCAATCACTATTATAATATACAGAAGCACTAACATTATGAGAGGTAGTAGAACTGACAACTGGCAGAGAGAACAGGTGATTTGCATTTCACATCTGAAGTTTATTCTGAGACACATGCTCATTAAAAGAGCAGCAAAGAGGGCAGAACAAGATGTCAGACTAGAGACATCAACTACCAGCAGTCAGACAGGGCAAAATGGATGTCAGCCAACTTTGGCTGGGGGAATCTACCCAGAACTATCACTCCAGGGGCACAGTGAAGCACTGGGGAGGCCGATGAGGAGGTCTGGAACTGAGGAAAACTGACACAGAGGCAGGTGCTGGGTATGAGCAGAGGCCAGCCGGATGGCAGACTCTCCCACAGAGGACTGGGGACAGGCAAGGGCTGTCCTACAGTGTTTGATTTTGGACTGGGCTGTTTGCTGGAGCAGTAAGTACACTTAAACAGCTTCCAGTGGCATGGGTGAATGTGGAGCAGGGTGGTTCTCCATCAGTTTGGCTCCTGGCAGGATGCTACCATTGTAGGAAGGTCATGCATGAGGAGGAACAATCTGAGGGGTCCTAGTGCATGGCCAGCTCTCATGGGCTTGTTGAGCTCGATTGGCCATCCCTGAGGTGACCTGAGCACCCCTGCACCCTCTGTGAGAGCTGCTTTGTTGTCAGAAGGTACTGACAGGACTCCTGGGAAGTCTGGTGGGAACGTTGGAACCCTAGTCCCAAGGAGACTGAATGCTGATGAACAGGTGCAAATTGAGGGCAAAGAAGTCAGGAAGACAAGGTATGGTCTCCTTTGAAACTGGAGAGTGGCTTCTCACTACCATCATAGAAAGTAAACTCAGCCTGTTTTCTCTGTCTCCTAACACCACAGGATACTTGGTGTATAGGCAATATGTTATATATATATAATATATATATATATATGTATATATTATATGTACATGGTTTTCTTAATTTTTCTTTTCTTTTTTCTCTGTTGTTGTTTTTGCTTAGTTTTTTTTTTTTTTTTTTGGTTTGGTTGTATTTTTTTTTTCATTTTTACTTTTTTCAATAGCAAAGGCTCCTTCATTTTTGTTATGTTTTTTCAGCCCCTTTTAGTTTTTCCTTCTTTTTTGTCTCTATTTCATCTCTTCTTTGGTAGAGATATTTCTACTTTTCTCGTGTCACCTTTACCACATGAAAGTCTCATACAACAGCAAAGATACACCTTTCTTGCTCTTCTTTATCATTCTTACATTATTGTATTTTTAATTTTCATTATCTATGTTTGTTGTGCTTTTTACCTTTTTTTTTCACTTCTCTGAGGGCAGAGGGGTCATATCATTGCTATGGCTGAGGGGTAATGGGATGGATCTGGCCCAAGGAGGCCACTTCTAAAAGTTTTGTAGTAGAATCCCTGGTGTTTTCCAGATACACTATCATATCATTTGCAAAGAGTGAAAGTCTGATCTCTTCTGACCCTATGTGGATAACCTTGATCACCTTTTCTTCCCTGATTGAATGGCTAAAACTTCCACTACAATGTTGAAGAGCAGAGGCGATAATGGGCAACCTTGCCTGGTTCGTGATAGGAGCATGTTTTGTTATTGGTAATAAGCACCTTTCAATCATACCCGATTTTGTGCTAATTTGATGACTCTTGGGGGGCTTCTAGATAGTTTTAGGATGTGGGCTGGAAGCTAGAGGGATCCCCCAAGTGAGGGTTGGAACTTTTAGCATGCTACCCCACAACCTGACCTCCAGGGAGGAAAGAGGGGCCGGAGATTGAGTTAATAATTAATGATTTAGGGCAGCACCTGTGGCTCAAAGGAGTAGGGCACTGGCCCCATATGCTGGAGGTGGCAGGTTCAAACCCAGCCCCAGCCAAAAACTGCAAAAAAAGAAGAAAAAATTTAATGATTTAATCAGTCATATCTATATAATGGTGCTCTAGAAAACCCCTAAGCGATAAAGTTTGAAGAGCTTCTGGATTGGTGAACATACCAAGGAGGGGGTATAGAAGCTTCTCACATGCTTCCTCCATACCGTGCTCTATGCATCACTTCAATTTGGCTGTTCCTAGTTATATCCTTTATAAAATCCTGGTGAATGTAAGTGAAGTATTTCCCTGAGTTTCCTGAGTTGTTCTGGAAAATTACTGAATCTGGTGAGAGGGTCATGGAAACCCCTTCTTTATAGCCAGATGGTCAGAAATTGGGCTTGTGATTGTTGGCTAAAGTGGAGGCCTTCTTATGGGATGGATCCCTTATCCTGTGGGGTCCAGCTAACTCCAGTAGTTAATGTCAGAATTGAATTGAAATGGAGGACACCTAGTTGGTGCTGGAGAGTCGGACAATTGGTTGGTGTGTGAAAAATCTCCTACGTGTCTGACTTCAGAAGTGATGGGAGGGAAAACCGATCATAGCCGGCATCTCATTGGGCATATACAGACAGGACCTCATGATTTCCATACGCACTGAGCAGGCTAAATAACTTACTAATTAATAAGTTCCAATACAACTGTACATGCACACAAAGTCTGTAGCACCCCTGAACTGAAAATGGAGTCATCGTTGAATGAGCTGAAGGGGAGAGAGGGTCGTCAAGTGGTGGGGCTCTCGTCCCCCTGTCTCCCAATCATTTGGGATTCTGTTTTGCATAGTCTCAGATAACTGTGTTTCTCTTCTTTGGCTGACTTAACCAGCACCTACTTGGTTACAAGGAATAAAACTCTTTCTACAATGAGTTAATTTTTAAAATATGAGGGATTCATTTTGAGGCCATAACAGGTAATTTCAGGGGAATTCACAGGGAGGAAATGAAGGATGGCCTGTTTTTAAGGGAATGGGACGTGGAAATAATACGTCAAGGTCTGAATTCGCTCTCACTTTTTCCTTCCAGAGTCTCATTTGGTATTTGGTATCTGTTTTTCTTGGAGCATCTATAGTCTGTCTTCTGCTACTGGCAAAGTCTATTGTGGCCATTTCAAATTACAGTGTCAGCTCCCAAATTTCCTCTACCTTATGGTCTGGTGCTTGCAGCCAACTGACTTGGACTCTGTGTATCAATTACTCTTCTTAGTTGTAAGCAACAGAAATTATCCTGGCTAATTTAATCAAAAAGAAACTTACTGGATGATGTTGGAGAACTCACAGAATTCTTGACAAGGCTTGGAAAATATTCAGGAAACAAAGGAGTCTACCCAAGCAAATGTTATGCCCAGAGCTGGCACTGGGAGGATTCCCCCTTTGCTAAATGTTAGGTACCCACAGCTTGCACCGTTGATGTTGGGGTCAGGGGCTCTGCCTTTGCTGCTTCCACTGCTGTCCTCTTCAGGGCACTTAAAACGCAGTTCTCTAGTGTTTCCACAACTGTGCATCACTAGGTTCCAATTCAACCTCCCAGGCAGATATTTCTGGTTGGTCAAGTCCAGGTCATGTGCTAGTTTCTTGGCTGCAACTATAGCTGGAGAAGTAGTATTATTTGTCAATCCATGTTCTTTTTCTTTGAGACAGAGTTTCACTATGTTGGTCTTGGCCTTAATAACTGTGTCTTCTTTTTTTTTTTTTTTTTTTTTTGCAGTTTTTGGCTGGGACTGGGTTGGAATCTGCCACCTCTGGCATATGGGGCCAGCACCCTACTCCTCTGAGACACAGGCGCTGCCCTATGTCGCCCTTGATAGAGCGCTGTGGTGTCACAGCTCACAGCAATCTCAAACTCTGGGGCTTAAGTGATTCTCTTGCCTCAGCCTCCGAACTAGTGGGGACTACAGGTGCCCACTACAATGCCTGGCTATTCTTTGTTATTGTTGCAGTTGTTAATTGTTGTTTAAGCTGGCCTGGGCTGGGTTCGAACCTGCCAGCCCTGGTATATGTGGCTGGTGCCCTAACCACTGAGCTATGGGCACTGAGCCATCCATCCACATTCTATAGTGGAAAGAGAGATATGCTTCTCATTAGAGCTCAGGAGATAGAAAATCCCTCAAACCTTAGATTCAGATTCATATGCTGGACAGTATACCCCCAAATCAAATCAACAACCAAATAACCCCTTTCACTCTCATATGTTAAAACAAATGAGAACTATACTCAATTACCTACTTCCTGATACCTGAATGACTGTAACAGTCTCCTTTGCATCAGATGTCTATTCCTAGACCAGTTGACTGTGGCCAGGGAGGCAAAATGCCTACATACAGAGGGCTGAGCTTACAGGGCTGGGGGTGAGTAGATTCGTCTCTAGGAGGTGGGAATGTGGAAGCACAGCTAGCTGTCTCTTTTTTCTGATGTCTGCTCATGCCAGGTATCCTCAGGTAACTCAGGTAAAATGTGGCTCTTTTGGTGCCTGACATCCTGCTCTACCCATTTTATGTTACTTGCTAACTTGCCATTAGGTTGCATTAATACATTCATTCTGCTGGTTTTCCTAGGACAGCAGTGGTTATATTAGGAGCATTTGGTAGCTCCATGAACCCAGGCCTTTTCCAGAAGGTCAAATTCCCTTTGCTGCTTAGATAATGGGCATATTTCAGCCTAAATCTTAGCTAGATATCTGAAATTGTTAATATCTGAAGCTCCTAATATTTATCAGGTTGTACTTTGATGAAGTTCTGGCAGGTATGGTCTTTGAGAACACCTGTGTATGTATTTCTGAGGTAGGTGAAGCATGAAACCTGAAAAAGGCTCTGTGAAGTTAAAACAGCACTAAATAATAATTTATTACAATTACTTTTTCTCAATCAAAAATATATGTGAGACATTCTGCCAAACTTCACTAAGGTTAGTCTTTCTTTTCTTATTTTAAGGAACAAAGCTCATGGTAAATTAAAATATATCTCTACATAGCCATAGGTGGTAAAACCTGCATATAGCTTTTTGTTTTTGTAATTTAATAATTTGAATATTTGGGATTTGAATATGGGGAGAATGGAAGTCTAGCCTAAAATTACAGCACCCATCCTAAGAGAAAAATTTAATTTTTAAAAATTTAATAAAGAATGTTGAAATTCCTTCTGGAGTTTTTGTTTGAGAGCCTGAATTTAACAAGTACAACTGGGTATTTGTTCTGAATTAGGTAAATGGTGCCAGGAGCAGCAATTATCTTTAATGCTTACTGTTATTTGAGTTTTACAGGAGGGAAAAGAAAGCTCCTGGGAAATACCAAAGTTGGCAGGTAATAAAAAGAGTCTATAAGAAGTAACACAAGAAAGAATGGAGATTTATGAAAACTCACATTGAGGGGCAAGAGTAGAATGATTTTCTTAATTATATATTGTCAGATTTTATAAGTATGAGCCTAGTATATTAAATGTGGTGAAAATACTTGGGTGTTGGAAGGAAAACACAGAACCTTAAACATGGCCAAATTGTTAAAGAGTATCAATGACCTACCCCACCATAACCCATGTTACTCATTCACCCTGTGATCTGTATCCACAGCTCATCTCTTGTTCTGAAGCCTGTCGCATCCCAGAAACAGGCCGTGGTTGTACTTGAATAGTAATGACATACTTATGTCATATAACAGATTGCTGGGGCAGTCTTGTTTGACAACATGGTTGTATGGGAGTTATTAAAATAAATCCTGTTCTCTTATACCATTTGGAAAAGGAAGAAATAGGAGGACATGTGAAATAGTTATTTGTCTACTCAGGATGAGTCACTGTAAATAACCTCTTTAGTTGTTAGAGGGACTGAGTTTTCTTTCAAGAGGCAGATACACGTACACAAATAGGCATGACTTGGAGCCTCGTGTGGCAGGGATGTTCTCCTGGAATAAGAATTTCCTGCAAACATTCTTATTTTTTTTTTGCAATTTTTGGCTGGGGCTGGGTTTGAAACTACCACCTCTGACATAAGGGGCCGGTGCCCTACTCCTTGAGCCAGAGGTGCCGCCCCCTGCAACCATTCTTATTTGAAAAAAGTACTGATGGTTGGGCCCTGCGTGTGCACATGGTGTCACCTGGACCTTAGGCAGCTGCACATGGATATCAAAGACAATGGCTGAGAACAAGTTAAGAGGCAGAAGTCCAAGAATGCATTTCATATAGCCAGTCAAAAAAACTTTAACACTAAAAACAACGCGAAACCACTCATTTTGAGAAGGTTAAATGTTATGAATGATGAAAAGTTAACAGAGTGAATGAAGCTTTGGTAAATATACAAAAGGAACTAGCACACTTCTCCAAAGGCCTTTCTCTAGAACCTGTGCAGAAAGAATTGATCCTCACCAACATGATGAAAGTGACCCAGTTAATGTTGATGAAGCTACAAGATTAATGGTTCAGTGGTAATACTGTGATAATGCATCTGATTCCCCCAGAAGACCAATAAATTAAATGTTTTATACAAAAAAGAGAAAAAAGTACTGATAAATAAACTCCTGATTATGTTATAAAGATTAAAAACAGGCCAATTTATCCCCCAGCTGATTTTCCAAAAAGCAAGAGTCTTCCAACTTTCCATAAAGGGCTGGAGAGTGAATAATTTTGGCTTTGTGTGTCCAGTGGTTTCTATCACAACTACTCAGCTCTGTCCTCACAGTTCAGAAAAATAACAAAGAAATAACCCAGAGAAATAACAAAGTGTGAATGTCTTCCTAGAAAAGTTTATTGCTTTTCTAGAATGCTGAAATTTGAATTTAATATAATTTTGTGTGTCCCAAACATTATTTCTCTTTTGATTGTTTTACCTACTGAAAGATGTAAAAATCAAGGGCAGTAAATGTGGCTCAGTGAGTAGGGCACCAACCCCATGTGCTGAGGGTGGCGGGTTCTAACCTGCCCCGGCCAAACTGCAACAACAAAAACAAACAAACAAACAAAAAGATGTAAAAATCATTCCTTTTGGTTTATCAGCACACAAAAGTAGGTGGTGGTGGACCAGATTTGGCCGGTGGGCTATTGTTGACCAACTCTGCTTTAAAGTGAATATAAATGTCTTAACACAATAACTAAGAAAATGCCATGAGGGCTATGTTAGCCGGTTTGATGAAAATATTTCAAATTGTATATAAAACCAGCACATTGTATCCCATGATTGCATTAATGTACACAGCTATGAAAAAAAATTTTTTTTTTTTTGAGATGGAGCCTCAAGCTATCACCCTGGATAGAGTGTTGTGGCATCACAGCTCACAGCAACCTCCAATTCCTGGGCTCAAGCGAGTCTCTTGCCTCTGCTTCCTGAGCAGCTGGGACTACAGGTGCCCACCACAACGCCCGGCCATTTTTTGGTTGCAGCTGTCATTGTTGTTTGGCAGGCCCAGGCTGGATTCGAACCTGCCAGCTCAGGTGTACATGGCTGGTGCCTTAGCCTGTTGAGCCACAGGCGCCAAGCCAATAAAAAATTTTTTTTAAAAAGTGTCTTAGTCCTTTCTTTCTCTCATAGCTTCCAAACTAACTAGGATTAGACACATCTTCATGAGACACATCTCATCTTCCGTGAGATTAAACAACTTTGTTTTAAAATATTGTGGTCCATCTAACCTTTCACACCCCTTCCCCATTCAGGTGTTGAAACCCTGAATTTATAGAGTCAAGAATGTGACATGTAGATTTGATTGGCCAGAGTTTATAAATTCAGCATTTGATGATTCTCCTCCGTATTATTTAATTCACTTTTCTTTTTTCATTTTTGTAACATAATTCCTAATCTTTTCCCTTCACTACTCAAATCTAATTTGTATGTGACATACATAATCTTCTTTGGAAAAGATATTTACTGTGACTCAAACAATCCTCTATTTGCTCTTGGTCTCTTACTCTTGAAAAGAGAGAACACGCATTTTAGTCCCAGATGAATAAGAGAAAAAAAAAGAAAAAGTAAATGGAGTTGAACATCAGCCAAACACTGGCTTTGCCTAAGATGCCCAACTAATTTCCTTTAGCTTTGTCTGCTCTATTAATTTTCTGCCAGTTGCTTATTTTCTCACAAATCTTACACATCTTGTACATGGAAAAGCAAGACCAGTAAAAGCTCTTATTTGAACTACATAAGCAGAAGGAACTCAGCCATTCTCACACTCATAATAGAAAAGCACTTTTGAATCCAATTTCATCAATAATGAAGGTGTGTGCGTGTGATTTTCCCCAGACAGCATGGTGTAGAGTGGGAGATACTAAAAGCTTGTGCAATTGATCCTTCATCTCTGTAGGTTGGGTTCAACCAACCATGGATCTAAAATATCCTGAAAACCCCCCAAACACAACAGTATAAATAATATAAAACAAAACCAATATGGTATGATAACTATTTATATAGCTTTTACATTGTGTTATAACCTAGTATATAATGTTAGGTAATCTAGAGATGATTTAAAGTATACGGGAGGATGTGTTACGTGGGTAACTATGAAGTTTTGAGACACACTATGTTATTGTCCATTATTTCATTTCCAAGAAACACAGTCAACAGCATCCTTTCTGATTCACCTCCGCAAGTTTCGACTTGCTCAGCTTATTGATGTTGCTAGGAGGGTTTTATTTATTTCCGTGGGTGTGGATTTTTTTTTTTTTTTTGCAGTTTTTGGCCAGGGCTGGGTTTGAACCCACCACCTCCAGTATATGGGGCCAGTGCCCTACTCACTGAGCCACAGGCACCACCCCGTGGGCATGGATTTTGTTTCTTGATTTTTGTGTATCTCAAAACTTTCATAATCACCCATGTATATGCAAATACTACACCATTTTGTGACAGAGACGTGGGTATCTGTGGTGGGAATCCTGAAACTGATACCCCAGAACTTGAGACAAGACTGTACAAACAGTAGCGTATATGTCCTCTGGGAATTTGCAATTAAAGAATACAAAGGAGTAGGGCACTACCCCATAAACTGCGGTGGCAGGTTCAAACCTGGCACATGGCCAAAGGGAAAAACACACACACGCACACACACACACATACATATGTGTATATATATAAAATATGCCACAAAACCTTGCCAAGAATTGAAGGGCACTGATAGACAAAAAATTCTATTTCGATTTTTTACTTTCTTCCTCCTTGGTCTGTGTCACTAAGAAGTTTTAGCCCCTCTGAAGTCCTTGGTAGCCCCTAGGCTGCTGGAGAATTCCTTGCAGGCTCCCTTAACACAGTGAGTTGGTTGCTGCAGCTTGTCAGGCACATCTGACGTGACAATGGAGACTCCTGCCGTCCTGTCCTCCTGGGGTGGTTGGTGACTCAAGCCTGGGAGTGCTGGCCTGTTTATCCTCTGTTGTTTCTAACTGATAATCCTGGATATCGTGTTACTGGTGGATGGAAAATGTCTTCTTTTACCTTCTGTTTCAAAGCAGTTCCATCTCCACTTAGTTTCTTATCAAATGGATAATACAGTTATTTCATTTGTATTTAATGTTTATTGCAGCCCATTCCTCAGCTCTGGACTCAGGAGCTAAATCTCAAAGACTATGCTGTGAATAATTTGAAGGTCAGACTTCATCGTATATCATCCCTTCCCTTGGGAAGAACCCAATGGCCTCGAACCGAATGTCTCAAGTTTCCCTTCTCTTAATGTGAAGGGAGATTACGAATGCTCCACTTCATTATGACTGCAAAGACCCTATTTCTAAAGAAGGTCACATTGAAAGGTATTGAGGGGGTGGCGCCTGTGGCTCAAAGGAGTAGGGCACTGGCCCCATATGCTGGAGGTGGTGGGTTCAAACCCACCCCCAGCCAAAAATGGCAAAAAAAAAAAAAGAAAGGTATTGGGGCTTAGGAGCTGAGTACATCTTTTTGAGATACACCCCATTTAGCCAACGAACTGTAGTATGCCATTCTTGCTTCTCACGGCATTTCCATGCCATTTTTGTCCTTCTCTCCTTTCTCCAATTGGCTTTCTCTGTTTTTGCACCATCACTTTGTCTTGTCTGTATTTTTGGCTTACATGAGGTCAATGCCACCTCAGATTTGCCTTGGTTTTTCTCTTCCTCAGCTTCTCCAGCTGACCACAGTATGTTTCCCAATTCAAATACCGAAAAGGGGTCCCAATTAGCCATCTCTTCTATTTCTTTGGCTTTAAGTTACAGTGCGCCAATATAGAAGTGACTTTTGATACAGGTGTTCACCCCTGGTTCAAAGAGTTGGGTCTGTGGTCATTGCTGATGTGCACTTCGTGAACGTGTAGTGTCTAAAATTGTATTAACCAGCAAGATAGTTTATAAAACCAGATGAGGGAGGAGCCAAGATGGCGGTCTGTAGCCAGCTTTCTGCAGACACTCACGTCCAGAAGGAGAGTCAAGGGACAGAAGCTTAGCGAGAAAGCCAACGGTTTGGAGCTGAGCCAAGAGACAAGGTGGGGGAACACACATCAACCCTGCTGGAGCAACCTGCGACCCCAAGGATACAAATAAAAGGTACAGAGCACATCACCAAGTGGATGGGATTCCCCTCCCCCAAGAAAACAGCTCGCAGTATACTCTATACCTCCATATAAACAAGCGAGCAGAGTTCAGATGTCCTCCCACTCTACCCCATGGGAGAGACCCTCTAAAAACTGGACCTCCTTTCCCTACTAGGGTGCCGCCGCACTTTCCTGCCAGGCATAAAGCTGTATGAAACTGTATATATTCTCTACCTGCAAGTTGGAACTCCTGGTACTCTCCTCCACTCTCACCCTGAGGTCTGGAGGTCTGTCCCCCACGGAGTCCGGTTTCTTGGACACTTTCTCGAGGGGTGTGGACAGGGTGTGGGTTGCTGCTGGTCTGTGCTGTTTTCCCGGCTTGGGACAGTAAGAGGAGAGTAAGCAGAAAGGTGGCTGGCCAAAGCGGACCAAAGCTTTGCTAAATTTTGGCCACACCTGGCCCTCAGGGGATGACAGCTGAGACAAAGGGCTGAAGCTCACAGACTGAGTCAGGACTATTAGCAGCCCAGCATCTCTTCCACAGGGCAGAAATTCTGCAAACTTGTTCTGTTCTATCAGCGTTTTCATCTACTTTACATCAATCAGGGACAGGGCTGGAACTGAGTGAATCGCCCCAGCCCCTATCAAGTACCCAGGTTGTCAGGCCTAACTGCCCCCCTGCCAACACCGACATAACTGGTGGACTGGCTGAGGAGCCTAGGCAGGTGCAAATCTCTAGAGAATCTGCTTATTGGAGGGAACTGGATCACAGCCCTGCAAGGTTACCAGAGACTGGGTGTGACAGAGGGGCAAGGCGGGGAA